>WBMW01001768.1:210765-227304 GCA_013396635.1 Penelope pileata
GAAGACAAGGGAAAAAGAGGACAAAGCAACCTTCCCTCCTCCTCTGCCCGGAGATGGTCTCGCCCACCTGGCGTGACGTATCCGCCCAGACCACGCCCCCTTCCGAACGGGCCAATGAGCAGCGAGGCGCCTGGAATTATGAATGGACTGCTGAGCACGTCACAGCGCGCTGCTTAAAGGGCCAGCAGCCGCCCGGCGCGGGATGCCGGGTCCCCTCGCACACAGCCGGGAAACTGCAGCACCCAACCACCGCCCCCCAGCCCCCNGTACATATACACATTACTTACATTACAAAATCCCAGAGAAATATTTGCTGCATCAGTTCTGCTCTGCTCATTTCCTGTCCCTTTGAAGCAGCTTCCTTTGGGCCAAACATCATTCAAATCTGTGAGCAATCAAATAACGGCTACAGATGTTTTACAGACTGGTCTGACATCACCCTCCAGTCCCACGCCAGAAATGGTGACAGTGTCAGGCAGCACGTTGTCAGTCTGTCACGCAGCTTCAAACTCAGTTAACTCACGTGAATTTGTTCTGCTCTAACTTTTAGGGACTAATAAAAATAGGTCTTTTGCTCTGTCAAAGAGCTCAGACAACCTGCCCCGTGTAGAAAGCAGTTACCACCCGGCATAGTCTGGTAAGAACAACATACAAAACTGGAATGAGTCAAGGTGGAGAGAACAGGAAAAGATCTGGCAATATGTCATAGAACACAAGGGCTCACCAGTTCTCCAGCTAACGTTTGTTTGCAAGGTCATACTCATTACTAAGGGTATTTACAATGCCAGAAGTTCAGAACGCGCTGTGGGCACAGAAATCCAGCAGCTCTGTGGAGATGGCAACTGCTCCTGGAGGGAGCAGTGAGCCTGTGCTGGAGGCCTCTCACCTTTGGGGGTAAGTGTCCATTTAACTCCTGCTCAGGAGCAGAGGAAGAACAAGTTTCATCTCTGCATAAAGTTTTTTTCCAAGGCAGCAGGAGTTCTCTGAAGGGAGTGGATATTGCGCTTCACCCGTTCCTCCAGAGTGGAAGTAGATGCACTCTCGAGTTTTAAGCGACTGCAGAAAAAGGAAAATAAGAAATCAGAATCTCTTTCCAAACACTACACCATTTCTAGCAGGGTTCATTATCCCCAAGTCACCTATCTGTATGATTCTAAAACAGAAAGCAGCAAATTATTTCACATTGAAGTCTGCACTGGAAGAACTGCAAAGCTTTTAGTTCGGCTTCCAACAGATCCAATCCTTCCTTTAAGGTCAGTGCTCAGAAATATATTTTCAGTAGTTCTCAAGTCTCCTCCATCTTCCAAATAAAACCATTAATTATAAATGCATCTGTCACAGAGTTGATTGCTTTCTGTGAGGCAAATGAGGGAAAAGCAACGTGATCCTGAACTGAGGAGCTCTCTGGGAACCAGAATGCCAGAGCCCATGCTGTAAGCTGCTACGTCAGCTGCAGGAGAGAGCTGGGATTCTTGGGACCGCTCACTTCCTGCTTTTACTGCTTCAGATCACACTGCTGCACTTTTCTGAATGATCTCCTCATGCCCATCTCCATCTTTAAACAACATGCCAATAAACAAAAAGCTGGCCAGCCTAACCATTTCCTTTTGTGCAGACAGATCTACACCATAATCCTGAACATCTCAAACACCGATACCAATCACTCCTGAGAAGCTGCGGCCTGCATCTCTATTGAATGGAAAATGGAGATGAAGACACTCACTGAAAGAATTTTCCATCTCTGGAGTCGAGTTTCTCCAGCTCTCGCTCCAGCTCCTCCTCCTTTCGGTGTTTCCTGAGGTTGTTTGCTCTCTCTTCTTCTCGCCACTTGGCATTTTCCATCATTTCCTGGCGTTTACGCTCCAGTTCCTCTGGAGAGATCTTTCTATTGGTATAGAAAACACCATTGTTGTAAATTGTTGTAAATCAGTAGTATGCCAGACTCAACCCACCTCTTGTTTTCCATTCTTTAAAATGATTTACAATTCCCAAAGTCAGAGGTGTTTAACATTGCTTTTCCTTTGGTACCCAATCAGCAAAGCTGGTAAGAAAAAGTCTGAATGTTCTGCTTTACCAATCTCTAGCAAGAGTCTGTTTTCCTCTCTTCAGCCTTGTTTTTAGTTGATTGGTAAGATGATACAGTCAAGGTCACATTTTTCTGACAGTAGTGAAACAGGATGCTTTTAATTAACAGTGCATGGGGCAGAGAACGACTTCACATCACTGCTTTGCAAAGTGGTGTGAGACACAGAACCAGCAACAACGTGAATCAATTTGGGAGGCTGAAGGAGATAACTAACAACCAAGCTCAAGAGCACCAAACTGAGCACTTCAAGACTGTGTGACTTTCTGGATGTCTCATCCAACCCATTTTAGACAACAGAATAAAATTTGAATCACTGACTACAGCCAGCTGTTTCACAATCTTTCACCAAACTTTCATCCAAAAACATAAGATTTTGCCTACCTTGTGTAACCTGGAACATGCTGCCGTCGATAGCTCTTTTTAGGGGAAGGACTTCTAGCTCTCCCTTTCTCCTCCCGATTGCTATGTCTGTAACCCAAAAATATCCTTTTTTTTAGGGCATATGAACATACATTACCCCGTCTCTAAACTTTATCTGGATTTTCTGTACACATTCTGAAACTAACATCTCCCCCATAACTGCAGGACTGTTACCCATCCACTTTTAAAACAAATTTTAGTGGAAATTAACAGTATATTGAGTCATATTTTTACTCAGTCTTAATTATTTCATCAGTGAGCAATAAGTACCTGGTATCTGATTTTATCAACATTAGGCAAGGAAAATTCAACAATCATAAATATTTTCTAAAGGGAATTGATCACCCAAATTAAGTACAATCATAAGCAATACTTCATGTGTGTATCTAGAAGGTAAGTGTCCCAAACAAGAAGCACAGTTGCAAACAGCAGGTCTCCTTCAGGAGCTAACCTGCATGCTTCTTCTCTCTTGGATAGGGATTTTAATTCCTGAGAACCAACCCACCAGCAGCCCTTGGTGTGTGTTAACCAGCTTAGCCACACTCACTGTTTACTGTGTCTAGAAGGAGATCTTGACCCCCTGCTCCCAGATTGCTCTGTACTCTTCTTGCTGGCGCGTCTCTGTGGGGAGCGGGACTGGCTCCTGGACCTGGAGCGATCCCGGTGCTTGTGGGGGGCCCTCTCCTGGCCAGCAGCTGGAGAACTCTGAGACCTGTGGTTCTGGTCAGAGTCTCTAACCTGGAATTCAAAACTGTCCTTCAGGAGAGATGTTTCGTAAGAACATCACAACACTGTGAGGCTACAGAGAACTCAGGTTAGACCAACAGCAGGAAGGAGTGCACATTTTTCTTCGTGCTTATTTATGTCATTTCCCAGGTTCTTATTAACACCTCTGTCTAAAAATAATTTTTGTATGATGCTCAGTAAACTAATTGCCATGACAATCAAGCACACTATTTAAAAAGATGTGTGATTCTGGGAAGAGAAACTAAATAAAAACTTGAACTCAGAGAGGACTAAAGTCCTACCAGGATCTGAACAGTTTTGAGTTCAAGGCTCAGATGGCTCCAAGTTGAATCTTTATTAAATCATCCCTCTCATAGTCCTCTTCTAGGGGGTGAAGCAGTCTCCTGCAACAAGCTGAAGTCTAACTGTTCCCTAGCCAATGGATTTGCTACTGAAAGAGCTGTGCAAAACACATGTACGTACCTGTAAGCCATATCCTGGGACTTTGGGAAGAGCAGACTTCCAGGATGAACTGCTCATCCTCTTCTGAGACCTAAAGAGAGAAGAGTGCTTTTGAAGCAGTTAAACTTCAATAATGTTTTTTTTATTTAAATGTCATAGAAATAAATTAATGATGCAAAAACAATACAGTAACAACACAGAAAAGTTTAGGCAAATTAAGAGCATTAATTAGAAGGGTAAGACTCAGAGAGGATCAGAAAGAGACAAGAAAAACAAATGAGACAAAAGATCAAACACACCTGGCTTTGCTTCGCTCCTCATCACTGCTGGCACTTCCACTGCTGGAACTGCGACGTCGATGCTTCTTGTGCTTCTTCTTCTTCTCTTTCTTCTTCTTCTTCTCTTTTTTATCCAAGCTGTTTTGCAGCTACAAAGCAAGACGCTATCGCATTAGCAATAATTACTGTCCCTAAACCTGAGCAGTCAGTATCACAAGGCAATTTACAGAATTTATTCTGTTTTCCTATAAAAAAAGTCAGGAAATAGAACTCAGTTCCTTCTCCTAAAGGACATTAACTCGACCTATGATCCCTGTCCTTGGTTCAGAGCATTCTGTGCTTTGAGTCTAAAGGAACATTGACAAACACCTACCAATTCTTTGATTTTCTTCATTTTTACAGGATTATTCAAGACTTCTCTCTTCTTCTCCTCTTCTCTCTTTCTAAAGCAGATAAAAAAAAAAGCATTGTTAAGCATCTCAAAGCATCATTTTCATGAAAGATACCAACCAAGTGCAAGCTCTAAAAACATATAAAGCAGACCAACAGTCAAATTTTGTTCATTCAGCGAAACAAGTCCAACTAAGATGAAGACTGCACTTCTCCCCTGATGAGCAGGACTAGGAAGGCAAAACAAATTTCTGTTCTGTCAACATCCATCTGGCTACAACGCTGCAGCCCAGATGGGTTCACATGCATGAAAGGCCATGACCTAAGTCTGTGGAGATGAATCAGTGAGAACAAACAAGCCTTGCACTTCTATGCAAGCTTTACATAAATAAGACAGTTCTTATCATATTCCTCTCACTGATGCCTGATCTCCTCCTGTTTTCAGCTCCACACTGAGTACCTTATCATGAAGAGTGGATCCTCCCGGATTTTGTTTGCCATGTCCAGGACAGAATTGGCTCCTGACTTGGCAAAGATGGAGCCTGGGAGAAGCCCTGTCTCGCTGGAGCAGCCGGCATCCTTGTCCTCTGTCTTCTCAAAGACGTATTTGTCCACGGGGCGACCCATGAGGTACTCCTCTCTGTTCACCATGCCTCCAGGCCCCTGGTACATCCACTCCAGCTTCTCTTCTTTTTTTCTGTCGCAAACAAGACCACCTTATTTCCTGTCACAGAGTTCTAAACTCACATTTTAAAGCACTGGCTCACAAAAGCAAGTGGAAAACTTCCACCATCACAGACACCAAACTCAGAGCTAAACCCTCACCCTCTCTTGGTGTTACCAGAAGCACATGGACCCCTCAACACACACCATGTGTCCCCACAGTGCCCGGCCCAGCCCCGCTCACCGGACGGTGCCCATGTCCTCTGCGTAGCGCTGCATCTCCTCACGGGCACGCTCCTCCTGCAGCTCCCGCTGCAGCTCCTCGATCTTCTTCCGCTCGGCCTCATGCTTCTGCTCGGCCTTCCACACCTTCTCCACATTGCGTAGGGTTTGGGGGTGCCAGCTCTTCTTCAGGTTCTGGAAAAGGACGACACGGCACAGGGGCCCTTAATGAAGGCCCCAGGGGTTCCCTCACGGGTAACGCCGCGCTCAGGGCCACGCTCTCCCGAAGCCTTTCGATCCCGGCCCGACCCCACCACTCCAACCGAGGGCCCCAAGCCCAGGGAGCCCGAGGCAGCCTCCTGCCCCGCCATCGCCTCACCAGGTCGCCTCCCCCCATGGCGCCGCTCGGCCCAGCGCTTCTCCTCGGCTACCGGGCCCGGGATACGTCATCAAAGCGCGCCGCCGTCGCCGTAAGACGCCACTTCCGCCGCAGCGCTGAACCGGAAGTTGGTGGAGGGAGCAGATGGGCCCGGCTGACCCCGGAGCCGCCCGCTCTGGCTGGGAAAAAAGCAAAATAAAAGTAGTGAGGTGAAATGCTCCAGGTAAACGAGAACATGGGGATCCCTGTCCCCTCTGACACGGTGCCCCGCCAGCGCCGTGAGGACGCCATCTGGTGTAGCCGTGACCGGAGCCGCAGGCCGCTCACTGTGCTGCCCCCACCGCGGTTCCCCGGGGGTCTGTAACGAATCTTCAGGCAAAAGTTCCAGGTTGTTGTGCTTCCACGCTGCTCCAGGCGGGCTTTGAACCCGAGACCTCCCGGCTTCCAGCCCGGCGCTTTGCCCCTGAGCTACGCGGGCCCGCGAAACGCGCGCCCGGGCCGACCCGGCGCTGGGGGCGTGGCTCAGGGGCAGCGCGTCCGCCTGTGGCACCCGGAGTGCGGGGTTCGAGCCCCTCGGGGAACGGATACCACTCACACACTCGGTGTAATGGCTTTCTAGAAACTCTTTTAATTAGTGACAACTGCTCAGACAGGAAAAACCAGACCTGCGTCACCTCTATTGCACTGTGCTATTTGGGTGTACATGTAATGCTCAGGAGAACCAGAGGAAGCCTGAAAACATTAAAATTTGTGTTTGGCAAAGGAACGTCAAGCGATATTCAAGAACTCTGAGGAATGAGAAAGTCTCTCCATATCTTGTCAATAAGGATTTGGGAAGAAGAAAGGTTGGAAAAGAAGGTAAAGAGGGGGCACCTGGAGTTGAACCAGGGACCTCTTGATCTGCAGTCAAATGCTCTACCACTGAGCTATACCCCCATGGTTTTACAATCAGACAAGGAACATTAAAAAACAAAACAGGTCAGGGTGCCGTCCATCAATTAGATTCTTTCATGATGATGATTTGGTCATAATTCTTCAGAAAAGTGCTCAGTGTCTTGAATAGGGAAGTTCAGCCCTCTGAGCAAAGCAGAAAAAGCAGAAGCACAGGGGACCAAAAAGCAAGGAGTGCTCTTCATGAATATCCTTGGATAAAAAAAAATCTGAAGGGGGCACCTGGAGTTGAACCAGGGACCTCTTGATCTGCAGTCAAATGCTCTACCACTGAGCTATACCCCCTTGGAGCAGCACCTGCACAAGGTGATGTTAAAAGCATTTTTACACAGAGCCCAGAGTTGATGTCCACTGCTTAGATTCCTTTGCTTGACAACCCCTGGGCACACCAATGTACACACCATAAAGTCTGCAGGGAGTTGCTACAGTCAAGAACACAAACAAATACAGACAGCACAAAGCTACTCACATCAGTGCAAAAGATCTTAAGTGCTCTAATAGGCAGGGACTCAGTACCTTGAATATTGCAGCTCAAAGACCAGCCTTTGACACACAGCATAAGCTCAGAAGGCCTAAGAAAATATGCCCATTTTCTTCCTGTGATGAGTGTTGGCAAAAAGGAATCCTGGAAAAGCAGGCAAAGAGGGGGCACCTGGAGTTGAACCAGGGACCTCTTGATCTGCAGTCAAATGCTCTACCACTGAGCTATACCCCCACAGCTTCACAACTACATAAGGCACAGAAAAAAAAAGAAAATACACAGAGCTCAGGTGGATGTCCATCCGTTAAATGCTTTCATACAAAATTGATTTGGCCATGTATCTTTAGATGAATGTTCAGTGTCATGAACAGGGAAGTTGAGAGACCAGCCCTCTGAGCAAGGTACAGACAGGATCTAAAAAATGAGGAGTGTTCCTCATGTTTATCCTTGAATAAAAACACAATTTGAAGGGGGCACCTGGAGTTGAACCAGGGACCTCTTGATCTGCAGTCAAATGCTCTACCACTGAGCTATACCCCCTTGGAGCAGCACCTGCACAAGGTGATGTTAAAAGCATTTATACACAGAACCCAGGGTCGATATCCCCTGCTTAGATTCCTTTACCTCACAGCCCCCTGGGCACACCAATGTACACACCACAAAGACTGCAGGGAGTTGCTACAAGGGAGTCAAGGACACAAACACACACAGACAGCACACAGCTGCTCACACAGTGCAGAAGTGTCCCAGCAGCAGTCACTGTCCTAACAGGCAGTCGCTTGGCATCTCAAATATTGCAGCTTCAATGCACAGCAGAAGCTCACAAGACCTAAGATGTGTGTATCTTTTTCCTGTGATGAATTTTGACAAAAAGATGCTTGGAAAAGAAGGTAAAGAGGGGGCACCTGGAGTTGAACCAGGGACCTCTTGATCTGCAGTCAAATGCTCTACCACTGAGCTATACCCCCACAGCTTCACAATCAGACAAGGAGCATTAAGAAACAAATACACAGAGCTCAGGTTTGATGTTCACTGATTAAAGTTTTTATATGACTGCCTCCTTTGATGCTTAATCTACCTGCTAAACAAGTGCAGACAATCAGAACTGCAGACGACCACACTGACTGGAGAGCAGCCCTCTGGGCAAGGCACAAGCAGGCAGGATCAGAAAATGAGGAATGCTCCTCATGTTTTTCCCTGGAAAAAGAAAAAACACCATCTGAAGGGGGCACCTGGAGTTGAACCAGGGACCTCTTGATCTGCAGTCAAATGCTCTACCACTGAGCTATACCCCCTCCCTGCACAAAACCCAACAACACTTCAAAACAAGTTCTTTCCATATTTTTTCAGCTCTCAACGGGAAACAAGTCCAACAAATCCTGCTGCAGGAGATTTTACTCCAAGCCTAAAATGTCTCAGAAGCCAAGAGACCTAGTCAGCAGACTCCCCTAGATGACACGCTCTGGGTCCCTTCATCCTTTACCAGATCACCTTGCCCAAGTCCCTCTCCATAAAAATCTGACAGGAAGCTTTCCCACAACACCAAACAAAGACAACAACCTTCAGCAAATTACTCCCAGCACAAAGAGCAACAGTGAAGCAAATACTCAGCTCTGCTCACAAACACCCCACTGCTCGTCCTCTTCTCCTGGCAGCCCCCTTCTTGGCACCGGGCTATCGCTGCACCCACCAGTCTCCTCCAGACAGCTGAGGGGAAAAGCAGCCAAGTGCAAAGGTGAAAAGCAACATTTTAGGGAGTAAAAAGGAGGAAAAGGGGAGGGGGCACCCGGATTTGAACCGGGGACCTCTTGATCTGCAGTCAAATGCTCTACCCCTGAGCTATACCCCCAGCTGGGCAGCAGGTGCCAGGTGAGGCTGCTCGTGGGCACTGCCCTGCTGCAGCCCCAGCACCAGGGCCCACCCAACAGCCCTTCCTTTAACCTCCTCCCTTCCTTAGCAGCCCCCAGGCTGTGGAAGGACACGTACCTGCACCTCCCCGACTCCTCCTGTTCAGGTGCCTCTGTTCTGCCTCTTCCTCACAGAATCACTCCACTCCCCAACCCTCTCTGGGTGTCTCACCGTGGTGCTGCTGCAGGAAACGAGAGAAATCATCAAAGGAGAGAGTGGAATGTCTTCAGTACCAAGGTGAGGGCTAACCATGCACAAGGGAAGGGACTTATTTTGGGGGATTTCTGCCAACCACTGCAAACTGCTGCACTTTAAAGCAGCTCACAATGGGATCACACAGAAAAATGAGCCCAAAGGCAGCTTCTGTGCAGAGAGCACAAGTGCTGCCTTCCTACAGCACCTCCAGCAGCACACAAAGGTGTCACCGAAGGATGGGCCATCAGGAATCACGAAACCTCGCAGGTCAAGCCCACTTTAAAAGCATCAGTGCCCACGGGCTGACTTCCCTCCTTCCATTCCAGGACAGCATTTCCCACTACAGAGTTCTAAAGGTGAAGGCAACAACCTGAGAGGACGAGTGCCAACCTGTAACAGCAGAGACATTAAACTCCTCACATTAAGACAGAATTCTTATGCCAGGGGCAAATGCATCACAGCCAAACAATACCTGAGCTAGCATTTAGCTTAATTAAAGAGAGGCAGAATTAATTAAGAGCGTTTATGTGCTGCAGCCGCCACCAGCCAAGCCCTGACCGTTGCTGCGTGCTCCCCCCACACCCACGGCAGCTCCCCAGCCCTTTTCCTCTCCCCACGCTCCCAGACCTTCCCCGCACCGCGCAGGGCCCGCAGGCGCCGACTCTCCCGCAGGACCGCACCGAGCCCTCAGGGAAGGCCCTGAGGGCAGAGACGGGCAGCGCCCGGAAGTGCGTCATCAACACGCGCGGTGCTCAGCAGTTTTGTGTCGTCACTTCCGGCGCTGAGCTGAGGAAGGCGGTTGTACCACTGGAGAGGAACCGAGCAGGGCTCGGTCGGTCCTGGCGCTTCGCTGCGGCTCCTGATCCCACTGAGAAAAACGAACAGAAAAAAAAAAAGAATTTAAAGCAGTAACGTGAAATGCCGCAGGTAAATGAACACGTTTAATGGTGTAGAGTATGCAGTGCCCTACAGCCCCACCGGTGCCGTCAGGACGCGGCCTGGTGTAGTGACCGGAGCCGCTGGCCGCTCGCTGTGCTGCCCTCACCCCGGTTCCGGGGATCTGTGAGGAATTTATGAGCGAAAACTGTGTTCTTTGGCTTTCTTGCTGCTCCAGGCGGGCTTTGAACCCGAGACCTCCCGGCTTCCAGCCCGGCGCTTTGCCCCTGAGCTACGCGGGCCCGCGAAACGCGCGCCCGGGCCGACCCGGCGCTGGGGGCGTGGCTCAGGGGCAGCGCGTCTGCCTGTGGCACCCGGGGTGCGGGGTTCGAGCCCCTCAGGGGCACGGACACCAGTGCTGGGCTGCAGCCCTGTTCCAGTGGAACCAACCCCAGGGTGAGTCCTGCACCTCCCACCACAGCTGCCTGCAAAAACCACCTCGGTCAAAGGTCCCTTTTCTAGAATGACATGCTTAGTGGTTGCCATGTAATTAATGGCAGTTACGCAGACAGGAAAAACTAGATCTGCATCACCCCTGTAGCATCACGTTTGTGTGTATGTGCACCGTTGAGCAGAACCACAGGAAAATGGAGAAGTCAGACTTCATGTTTGGTTAAAAAAAAAAAAATCAAGTGATTTCTAAGGTCTCTGAGGAGCAAGAAGGTCTCTGTTATGTCTGCAAAGGATTTGGGAAGAAGAAATGTTGGAAAAGAAGGTAAAGAGGGGGCACCTGGAGTTGAACCAGGGACCTCTTGATCTGCAGTCAAATGCTCTACCACTGAGCTATACCCCCATGGTTTTACAGTCAAACAAAGAGCATTAAAAACCAAAACCAGAGCTCAGGTTTGATGTGCACTGATAAGAGTTTTCATGATAACCTCCTCTGCATCTTAATGCATGTGCTAAAGCAGTCAGAACTGCAGACAGGGAAACTGCAGTTACTCACCCAGCCTAGAGCTGCTGGGCCATGGGAGCAGTTAGGTGATCAATGAGGAAACTGCTGGGATTAGGCCTTTGCTCAGTCACTGACAAATATTGATTTTGGCTGTGTTTAGATGAGTGCTCAGTGTCACGAATGTGGATGATGACAGACAGCTCTCTTTGCAAGGCACAAACAGCATCTAAAAATAAGGAATGCTCCTTATTTTTTTGCTGAAAAAAATACAAATATAAAAATAAAAAAATACAATTTGAAGGGGGCACCTGGAGTTGAACCAGGGACCTCTTGATCTGCAGTCAAATGCTCTACCACTGAGCTATACCCCCTTGGAGCAGCACCTGCACAAGGTGATGTTAAAAGCATTTAAAGAGAACCCAGAGCTGGCATCCACTGCTTCAATTCCTTTGCTTGACAGCCCCTGGGTGTCCTGTTCTACACACCATAAGGTCTGCAGAGTGTTGCTACAGAGAATCAAGTCACCAGACTCCCCCAAAAGACACACTCGCTGCCTCCCTTCACCATTTACCAGACCACCTTGCCCTGAGAAGGTAAAAATTATCAAACTGCGCCTATTAAAGTTCCTTGATCCTTTAAAATCCCAAGAAAAAGGGACATTCCCAAGGGGGCACCCGGATTTGAACCGGGGACCTCTTGATCTGCAGTCAAATGCTCTACCACTGAGCTATACCCCCTGCTGCTTTGTGTTTTCCTGGCAGGAATTTTTCGTGTAATTCCAAACAGTGACAGCAAATTACTGCTAATTACTCCCAGCACAAAAAGCAACAGTGAAGCAAATACTCAGCTCTGCTCACAAACACCCCACTGCTCATCCTCTTCTCCTGGCAGCCCCCTTCTTGGCACCGGGCTATTGCTGCACCCACCAGTCTCCTCCAGACAGCTGAGGGGAAAAGCAGCCAAGTGCAAAGGTGAAAAGCAACATTTTAGGGAGTAAAAAGGGAGGGGGCACCCGGATTTGAACCGGGGACCTCTTGATCTGCAGTCAAATGCTCTACCCCTGAGCTATACCCCCAGCTGCGCAGCAGGTGCCAGGTGAGGCTGCTCGTGGGCACTGCCCTGCTGCAGCCCCAGCACCAGGGCCCACCCAACAGCCCTTCCTTTAACCTCCTCTCTGCTTCACCAGCCTCCACGCTTCACACACTTGCAAACTCTTGAAGAAACAAACCAATGAAGTCTCAGGTTGCTTTATGTCTCACCATGGAAAAGAAAAAAAAAAGAACACCTGGTGACAGCCACCTCAGAACACCTTTGAAGGCACTCAGCTCCACCTCTGTTTGCTCTCAGGGTGTGCTCTGCCATTACAGAGCACAGGAACTCTGAGAGGAGCTGTCTCTGCTTCCTCTGCTGCCAGGCTGGGGCCTGGGGAAAAGGGAAAGCAAACGCCCAGAGTCCTACATCTGACTGTCGTGCCCTGCATGCCTAGGAGGAGTCTTTGTAAATCAGAAATCCAGCACAGGCTGTTAAATGGAGTGAGAACACTTATTTCAGGGCTTGTTTCTTATCATAAGCAGGCATCAGCTGACTGCAGAGTCACTTCAGGAAGCGTTACAGCAATACCTGTGTCACTGGACAGGGGTTTCAGATCTGCTAGGAAGAAGCCACAACTCCTGACCTGCTGCACTGGAGAGCTGCCCTCAGCCCACTCAAGTCCCTTTCCCAGTCTCCCCTCCCCAGCTGCTGCTGGTGCACAGCTTATGCTGATCCAGCAAAAAGTCTAAAAACTATTTTCAGGCCACAACATTTTATCTTAAGCACCACAAAACAGCAGATAGCTCTTTGGAAACATCCATGCTCCTTTTTCTGTGTTTAAGGAAAGCAAAGCATTTGACTCCAGAAATCCATTTCAAATCTGCTCCAGTTAAGGGGGAACCCCCAGGAATATCACAAACAACTTCAGCACAGCTTAGGGAGCTCCTCCAGCAGGGTAGGACATACCTTGCAGATCTGATCACGAAGCCTCTCAGGTGATCTTGAACATTCAGATCCTCCCTTTGTCTTGCAATTAACAGCCAGTGACCTGATGAGTTTGATGAGTTGTGTCACCACTGATGGAGGCTTTGAGGCACGTGCTTCAGCCGCTGCCTCAGCTAACAGCAGTGGGGTTCATGTCTCCTTGCATCATCTCCAGCAAGGTCTAAGAAATCATTTTAGAGCGCTCTCCAGAACTCTGTAGGACGTTCTTTCAGTTTCAGGCAAAACTTTTCCCCACTCAGAATCAAATTGTTATCTCTAAGAAGTTAAATTGCCCGTTCTGGGAGAAAACTGCGAGGCCCTGTCCAAGCAGTTTTTGTGGAAGGGCTTCCAAAGAGCTCCCAGTATTTAATTTGCACACACCTAAGCCGGATCAATGCAGTCAGCTAAGATCATTTCAGTGCCTTCAGGTGCAGATTTTTCCAGTACACAAGACGAACCCTCAGTCAGTGGATTTTGAACTCCAAAGCCCATTTCCTGGTGTTGTACACACCTACACATGAAGTTTTGTAGATTTTTCCACACCTGAAGTAACCCCATCACTTTAACACTGTTTTGCCTGGCTGAGGAGTGCACTTCAAGCTTAACAACAGCACGACAGACACCACTGGTTTGGTACAAGTACTTTTATTTCATCTCTACAAAGATGAACGCATTTACGCAATGCTCCCCGCGTTGGAGGCTATCCTGGGCCACAGATCTGCACACTCCTTCGCCACGGGGCCTGTGATGGCAGAACCTGGAGGAGAGGAAGAAAAGGCAGCACGTTAGAGAGCCACGGCAGCGTGGGGATGGTACACAGCAACACTGCACAAACAGCAACACCCCAAATCTGGGGAGAACCTGGGTCCTTCCAGGGGAGCAGAGCCCCCTAACAGGCAACGCCACCCGCCCCAGTCCACGTTCCGCTTCAACCCAGTGCAAGAAGATTCTCATCCATACCTTTCATTTCACCTTTATTGTTGACTATCACTCCTGCATTGTCTTCAAAATAGAGGAACACCCCATCTTTTCTCCTGTACGATTTCCGCTGCCGGATTACCACCGCTGGGTGCACTGCAAAGAGAAACCAGCAGCTCAGTGTCTTCAGCACAGAGCTGAGATGCAGCCAGCTTGGGGCTGGTGGGGCTCATTTCCAGGGCTTCACCAGAAGCTGAACTGCACACTGGGTTCACAGCTCCAATTCAGGCTGTACCTTCAGCAGCACTGATACCTACCTCACCTTCTATTCTGCTTTTCAGCATTCACGTCACAAAATCTATGAAGCTTTCTTAGCAACACCTGGGAATGCAGCTCACACCTACCTTAGCCTCACTGGCATCACAATGGCAGAGCAGAATTGATGCATGCAGAATACATAAAGTTTACTCTAATAAATTTTGAAGGCAGTAATACACTAAGAACTGACAACTTAACCTCCACTTGAAGAAATCAGTATTTTTCCCGTTTCTCAGCAGTATTCCTGAACTCATCAACTGACAAAAAACACTCAGCAAGAACAGCTCCAGGGGTAGGGAGCCCTATTTTTTCCAACCCATGTCACACCACCGATTGAAACAAACAGCACGTGCTGCCACTTCACCCAAAAGCGATGCTTTTCTCTGCCCTTCCACGACAACTCACTGAGCCACCGGACGCAGACCCAGCGAGTGCTTTTTAGAAGGGTGGAGCAGACAACTCCGGAAAGCAGGCAGCTGCCTTCTGACCGTGCACCAGGGGGAATCCATACCCTGGAGGGACGCTGCGGTGTGCCCAGACCCAGCAGGAGCTGCCTGGTGCTGCAGCAAGGGCTGAGCACGGCGTGGATGCAGCAGGATGGCTGCTCCTGCCCGCACTCACCCTTCTTCCTCAGCTCAGGTTTCCCCTTCTTGACGGTGGCCATGACCATGTCACCCACGCCGGCCGCTGGCAGCCTGTTCAGGCGCCCCTTGATGCCCTTCACGGAGATGATGTACAGGTTCTTGGCACCTACAGAGAAAATAAATCTGCATTAATGGCTCCGTGTGCTGTCCCACCACCCATTGAGGCCAACACCCAAAACAATTCCATCGCTCTGCCCTCCCACAACGACTCGCAGAGCCCCAGTGAGCGCCTTCCAGAAGGAGATGCGGATTTCTGAGCCCACCCCGCAGCTCTCTGCCCCCCCCGGCGGCACCCACCTGTGTTATCGGCGCAGTTGATCACTGCTCCCACCGGGAGACCGAGGGAGATGCGGAACTTCGCTCCGGAGGAACCTCCGCGTCCTGCGGGCAGAGGAGAGCGCTGAGACCGCGGGGCCTCCCGAGCTCTGTGCCCACCGCTCCCGGGGCGGGCTCAGGGCGCGGCCTTCACTCTCCAGGCTGCAGCTGGGCCCGGATGCCGCTCTCCGGACACCACCCCCGGCCTTCAGTCCCCGGGCCTGCCCCGAGCAGCGGCCCGGACGCCCTCTCCCCAGCCCCGGTGCACCGCGGAGCGGCGGATGGAGCCGGATCCCGGTAGGGCCCTCACCTCGCTTCGACATCTTGGCGCCGGAAAAGAGAGACGCGCGCGGGGCACGCTGGGAAATTGAGCCCCAGCGGCGAGCGTCACGTGGCAGGGGAGGAGATCACGTGGTGAGAGAGAGAACGCGGCGCCACCTGGAGGTGGTGGAGGCCCGGTAGCGTTGGGAACGGTTCCTGAGCGTTTCCTGGCGGATGAAATTTGGGGTTAAAATCCTTCTTTTGGTTTTTTGTTCCTAAGAGGTAGAAAGCAGAAAAGAGAAAGTAAAAGGAACAAAGAAGGAAAAAATAAGAGAAAAACAAGGGGGCACCCGGATTTGAACCGGGGACCTCTTGATCTGCAGTCAAATGCTCTACCACTGAGCTATACCCCCTCTGCCTATTGCAGTCTCCTGCACCACTTTCCACGCCTGGGCAGGCTCAGAGCTGGGTGAGGAGGAGCCCAATGGGGTTCAACACGGGCACGCGTGGGGTCCTGCACAGGGGAGGAGCAGCTGCACACATCGGTGCAAGCTGGGGGCTGAGCTGCTAGAGAGGAGCTCTGCAGAAAAGGACCTGGGGGTCCTGGTGGCCAATAGTTGGCCAATGGTTGATTGTAGGTTGACCAGTAGTTGACCAACGGTTGACCAGTGGTCAACCATGAGCCATCAGTGTGTCCTCGTGGCCAAGAAGACCAATGAGACCCTGGGGTGCATTGCACAGGGGGGGCTGCAGGGCAGGGGGTGCTCCTCCCCTCTGCTCTGCCCTGGGGAGGCCCCATTGGGAGCACTGGGCCCAGTGCTGGGTCTCCCAGTATGAACCTGGGGTGCAGCACAGGGAAATGGAAGAAGAGAAATAACGCTGCGGGTGCAGTGGGGCGATGCCCTCAGTGCCTCGAGGAAGCTCTGCTGTGCGTGGGGGTGAGAGCATCCCCTACAAAACGTTTGAGGACGTCACCTGGCAACATTTCCTGAGCCAAATGAGGAGAAACCACCCACGGGATCATCCCGCAGCGCTGCGTGTGCAGAACTCCGGGGGGGGGAGGGGGGCACGCGTT
>WBMW01001768.1:228443-239829 GCA_013396635.1 Penelope pileata
GGAAAGGGATGGTGGCTGCTTCCTCCTGTGCTGGCAATTGTGCAGTGCCATGAAGGCATGAGTAATGTGCATCCTGGTGCCGCGTGCTTTGCCTGCTCGGGGGCACGCAGTGGGCATCTGGGGGCTGCTGCTGGCCGTGTCCCTGCGTGGGCAGCCCCCAGAGCAGCAACCCCAGCAGCTCCTTGTGTGAATCCTCCCTGGGGTCTCTGCTGGAAGAGCCCAGCCACCTCCCCTCTCATCAAAGCACAGAATAAGCCCAGCTTTATTAGTGTGTGCGTCCTCCTGTTTCCGAGCAAAGTCTAAAGGGCAGCGATGGGGCTGCTGGGAGGGGAGGGGAGGTGTGCGAGTGCCTCGGAGCTGCCGAGCAGATGTTGTGCTTGGCTTTCCCCGCAGCACCCTGGTAGTGAAATCAGCAGAGCCTGTTCTGAGTTTCTCCAATTGACAGCGAATGAGGACGAGTTGCTTCTTCATCAGCCTTTAGGAACAGCTGGAGAAGTGAGGCTGCTGCTGCCAGCTCAGCAGGCGCTGCCTTCTGACTTCTCGTGCCCATCCCTTGTGAGAGGCGTTGGGGTGGTGGGGTGGTTCCCTTCCCCCAGCTGAGCTCTGCAATGTGGCTGCTTCCGCTGAGGAAGCGACGTGGGGCGGGCGGTGCAACTGCTGAGCTGGAGCCCTCCTAGGGCCGCTGTCAGGTGACGCTCTGAAACGAAACCAGGATTTGTGTTGGTGCCTTCAACCTGATCGCAAGTGCCCTCAGACCCAGCGGTCTCTCCTGGTGTTGTCTTAATCCTTTGAGTTTTGGGTGGTGCCTGCTCCTCGGAGCTTGCTCACAGGTGTGCAGCTCTGCGTGGTGGAGGGATGCTCGGTGGGTGCATGATGCTCCATCCCCACATCTGCTGTGAGTGGCAGCGATGCTTGGAGGGCTCTGTGCAGCTCTGGGCTCCTCCAGCATCCTGCTCACAGAGCACAGCCTGGGGGGATGTGGTGTGCAGGGTGTGCTGCACCATGCAGCTGTGCCCGGGGCTCTGCTCCAGATGCTCCGAGCACCTCAACGTGGGAATTGAGAAGCACAGGCGTTAATCGTCCTGCAAGGAGCTATTTGAAGCGTGGCCTCTTTCTCTGCTGGAGGGTGAGGGGCAGCAGCACAGGAGCGGAGCTGCTGCTCCTGTTTCGATTGCGCTGCTGCCTCCTTTGTGGGTTTGGGTTCGTGCACCCCACGTTAGGGGTGAGATGAAGCTTGGAGGCGGCAGGGCTGAAGGTAGGGGTGCTCTCCTGGCACCACGGCTGCCTGTGGGGCTGTGGGGGTCCCTGGTAGCAGGCACAGAGCATGCACAGCAGTTACAGTGGCTGAGGAGGTTGGAGAGATCCCGTAATTGCCTCTGGAGTTGCAATAACTGAAAGGTTGGGATTGCAGGGTGCCCACAGGACTCTGAGAGCTGGGCTGTCCATCTGTCTGTCCCACCCGAAAGCACAGAGAGGGGAAAGCCCTGGGTGGGCAGCGGCACAGAGCAGGGTGAGGTGCACCAGGAGCCCTTCTCTGCTGTTTGCAGAGAGCTCTGAGCAACTCGTGGAGGAAAAGCACAAATACGTTGCTCAGAGCAACTGAAGGGAGGCGAGTTGTCCTCCCCAGCTGAGTCACGGCCCTGCCGAGGGCTGTGTTTGTGCTCGGGGTGCGGCACCTGTGGGTGGGTGGCACCGGGCTGAGGTTGGGCTCCTGCAGGAACAGAGCACGGTGCCAACGGTGGAAGCAACTGCTTGGGAGCTTCAGGGTGGAAAGAGCTGAAGGATGGAAATTGTAGCATCAGCAGCCAGCTGCTCTCCCAGCCCTGGGTGCCACACTGGGTGCTGGGCCACTTGTGTGGCTTTGCTTGTTCGCTCTGTGTCACTGCAGTGCAGTTTGCACGCTATGGGGCTCACAGATGGAGGAGAGCCTTTCGGTGGTGCTTTCCTTCCCTTCCTCCTCCTGCTCCAGTCCCTGGGCAGGGCTCAGCCCCCGGCCCCTCCCTGGGATTCCCCAGGACCATGGAGCTGGGAACTGATGGGAATCTGTGTGCTGAGCATCCCGTGGGGGTGGAGAACCGCTCTGCAGCAGGGCTGGGCTGTTCTCACTGAGCTCTGTCCAGCCCAGAAAGCCCCTTGGGTCAGAGCAGCCTTAAAATGCGTAAAACACTATTTTAATGCTCGTGAGATGTTGCAGCTGATAAGGTCGGGTTGTGATCTGAATGTTGAGACTTTAACCTTGAATGTGAGCGTGCCTCCAGGCTGGAAATAGCCAGAGCCCAGGAGGGGAGAGCTGAGGCTGCAGGGGCCAGGGCTGGGGAGGATGTCCTCACCCCTCCCCAGCACGTCGGGCTCCTCATCCTCACTGCAACTCCAGCCCTGCTCTGGTTAAGCCCTAAGGGGGGAAATGAGGCTCAAATGAGACACTCGTGTTGGCCCAGCTGCTGCTCATGAGGAACTTTTCTTCTCCATCCCCACTTCGTGGGCTTGGTGTCTGCCCGACCCGCTCAGCTGGCTGCCTCCTGCCTCCATCAGCAGAAAAACCCAACTTTGAAGCCTGGGTCTGCCCACATGCAGGGCTCTGTGCCCAGGGAGGAGACTTCTCCTATCTCCTCCTTGGCCCAGCCCGGTGGATTCCTGATCTGGAGACAAAGCAACACTGAGCCGTAAGCATTGCTGCTCCCTTGGGATAAGATGCATTGGGAGAGGGGGATTTGCTCGGTAGGAGCACGGTGTGTCCCCAGGTTTGCAGGGGTGTAGATGTCATCACTGACATTGCTGGGCTGAAGGAACCCCCGAGCTCTGCAGGGCTGTGGCTGTCAGAACTGCCGGTCCCTCGTGCTCACCCATCTCCCCTCTGGTTGCAGTTCTGGCACAAAGCATGCTTCCACTGCGAGACCTGCAAGATGACCCTCAACATGAAGAACTACAAGGGCTACGAGAAGAAGCCGTACTGCAATGCGTAAGTGTGGGGGCTGCTGGGCCCTCCTCCCTCCCCATGACCGATTTTCACATCCCAAAATGAGGGTCCTGGACCCTGATGTGCCTCTGGGGGTCCGTTCCCTGGGGGCACCCACAAAGCCCTGACCCAGGGGGGTGCAGGGCAGTTGATGCCCACATCAAACAGCCTTTCCCGTGGTGAATGCCACAGCTGATGGCACTGCTCTGCCCCAGCCTGGGCAGCCCAAGGGCAGTAAAATGCAAACACGGGCTGGTCCCCTGTTCCTTAATGTCCATAAAGCAGCTTTGCTGTAAGATCTCTTTGTAGCTGCTGCTTAGACATTAACGGTCTTAGAAGGAAAATTAGATAATGTGCTCCTGCTTAGCACTTGTGTAGCAGGTTCCATTCACAGAGTACTTTAAAAACTCTAATCCTGACAGCATCCCTGTAAGATGGGTATTAAGCGTACTAATGCCTAAGAATAGAAAGGAGAAGCGATGAGGCTGTCACTCAGTGCTGCAGCCAAACCTTCCTCTTCTGCAGCTCCGGTACCGCTGATGGTGGCACTGAGGATGATGATGGTGATGGGTGGGGGTGAGCCTGGGGGCCTCCAGGTCCCACCTGGTGGTGGCTGTGACCTGTGGGATGTGACACCCCCGAGCAGTCCCTGTCCAACCCAGAGCCCCCTCCCCATGCCAGCTCCATCCTCCAGCTGGGACAGACCTGGGCTCCTGTTCCTGTGCTCCTTCCCTCCATGGCTGCAAGGGAAGTGGGATAATAATGGGAAATTCCTGAGATTCCAAGGAGTCTGCGCAACCCCGACCCATCTCAGTTTCTCAACCCCCTCTGCTCAGAGCTCCCTTTGATGCTGCCTCATGGGTTAACCCTTTCGCAGCCTCCCCAGGAGCTGTACCCCAGGGCAGTCCCCACTGCACCCAGACCCCCCCCAGCCGTGTGCTTCCTGCTTGGCATGGCCGTGCCGTAATGCTCAGGGAACTGAGAGCGGTTGGAGCTGTGAAACGGGGTGGGGAGAGGCCGTGGTGTGCAGCCAGGGTGCAGGGCTCAGCCCTGTGCTCCGTGCTGTCCCCACCATGTCTGGGTAGGGGGATGGGGCCAGGCATGGGGAGTGACACGGGGACAGCCCGGGGGGGTCACAGCCTGTGCTGGGGCTGAGGTGCCATCCTCTTTCTGCAAGCAGGAGTGGGGGAAAAGCAACGTTTATGCTGGCAGGGGAGAGGCTGCCTCTCAGAGCACGCCTTAGCACAGGGTCTCCTCTGTTTGAGCTGTGGCCTTCTGCCAAATTCCGAAGTTTCTTTCTTCAAGAGAGCAGGAGGAAGAGGGCTGGGCTTCCTCCTGGTCTGCTGTTCCCCAGCAATAAATCGGCGCGCAGCCTTCGGGCGGCTGCAGCTCTGCTGGGCTCCCCATGGCCCTCCTCCTCCTCAGCCTTCCTCCTCCGACAGCAGCCGGGTGCTGCCCACTGGGAGCAGTGCTCCAGGCTGGGCTCACCTTACAGGGGCACCTGGAGCTGGAAGGGGGAAGCAGAGGGCTGTACCCACATCAAGTGAGAGGTCACCAAGTATGGAGGTTGGATTGCAGAGCTGCAAGGGACTGTGAGGCTGCACGGGAGAGCCAGCTGCTCCCTGTAGGCATTATTTGCAGGATTTGGGTTCTGCTGGGGCTGTCCCTGGCTGCTGAGCCCTGGCTGCAGCTGGTGCCTTCAGCTCTGCTCCAGGACAGCCCTGCTGTGACTGCCAGCTCCACGCTTTGCTTTACCATTTGCTCATCAGCAGCACTGTTCAGTGCCTTAAATCCCATCCGAGAGTGCATTTGGTCCGAGGAATTGTCACCTTCAGAGGCATCACCGGGCAGCACCGCTGCCTGGTGTGCAGGGAGGAGCCCCTCTGCCTGGGGCAGCACCTGGGTGACCGTAGGCAGGAGGGACAGAAGGAGTTTCTCTGTCCCATCCCAGTTCTGGGATCGTTCTGCTCACCTCCCTGGAGAGCACCTCCAGACAAGGCCAGACCTCACCTTATTGCTGTGGGCTCTCCTCGATTCCTGCAGCTCTCAAAGCAGCTGCTCTGCAGGATGCACTCAGCTCCTCTGCTCCAGCTGTACCCGTGCACCTCTGGATCCAGCTGCAGAGCTGCAGCCCTGTGCTCTGCATCCCCCTCCCTGGCAGGGGGGTGGGGAAAAATGCATCCCCCCCTTCTTTGCAAAGGGGCTGAGGGCTCTGCCAGAAATATCCCACGTAGGTGTGTCGGCAGGGTCCCCGCTGCCTCCATCTGCTGTGTGTGTGCGTGACTTCAGCTTTCCCCGTGGAGCTGACGCCCTGCAATGCAACCACACCCGGCAGCGGCTGCGCTCTGCCTGCAGAGTTGTGTCCTGGGGCCTCGGAGCTGCTGCTGCCACCCAGCACACCTGGCTCCAACAGCACCCAGCATCGCTCCAGTGCCTGAACGGGAGCTGTAGAGCCTCCAGTTCCCAGTGCTGACCCAAAGAACCCCCCTGGGTTACCCCGAGCTTTGCTTTCCGTGCTGCCCCATACCTCTGGGGCTCTCTCCTTGCTTGGAAAAAGTTAGTGAGTGCTCAGCAGCGCTGCTCCAAGCCTGAGCAGGAGCCAGCGAGCCGTTCTTGGCACTGCTCGCTGCTCCATCTGGTAGCAGCCTCCTCCATTAATGAAGTGATCTTCCAAGCTGGGGGGGCAGGAAGGGAAAGAGGAACAACTGTGCGCCCGGGCTGGCGTCCAGGTGTTGATCTGACGCTGTGCTTGGGCCGGGTTTGGAGGTGGAAAAGTGCCCTTCTGTGTGCTGTGGGGCCCTGAGCGGTCCCTGCTGCGTGTCTGGGTGTCACTGGGAGGTGGCTCTGGGGCTGTGGGTCACCTCTGGGGTGCTTGGGGAAGGGCCCTCCTGCAGGGATGGGGTGTGTGGAGCTCTCTGTACAGTGCCAGCCCTGCGGCTGTGCTCCCGTGCAGGTGCTGTGTGCCTGAGCAGGACCCTGCCTTGTTGTTGAGCACTGAAGTGCTGCTCTGATGGAGCAGATGGGAGGTGGGCACGTTAACCAGGAAACACAATCCCCTGTTGTCGGGGTGTCTGGAGGCAGTGATCCTCTTGCACAGCAGCAGGTCCCACCGTGCACAGTGCGATGCATTGGCAGCTCACCCTGTGCCCCCAGCAGCTCACCCTGCATGGGGGGGCTCAGGCACAGCCCCCACTGCTGTGCAGTGCCCATGNCCCCGATGCTGCCCACGGTGCTGGGGGTGCCTGTTGGCTTTCCAGCCTCACTTCTCCCTGCCTGGGGCCAGAAACCTCATGGAAAAACCCCACAGCATCGCAGTGCCTCTCTGTTCCCATCGACAGCACTCTGAGCCCTCCTGGTGGGGGGGGTTTCAGTGTAGGGGGGGCACAGAACAGGCACTGCAGTGCTCTGGGGGCTGTGGGACGGGGTGGCAGTGGGATGAGCGCAGCCACTCCAGGAGCTGCTGCCTTCCCAGCTTGGCACACCCCGCTCTGCTTGCACTGGGAATCTTTCCACTGTGGATGACAGAGGCAGGACTGTGCTCGACAACACCCTCTGTGGCTGCTGGCAGAGCCCCTGGGAAAGGGGGGTGGGCACCAACACTGAGCAAAGCCCCAGAGAGACAGCAAAGTGCCATCCCCTGCTCAGCACCCTGTGCCCAGGGGTTTGGAGCATCCCAGGGCTGTGAGCAGATGCTGGGAGGAGGCAGCAGCTGCGTGCGTGGAGCCCTGGCGCAGCCTTTTTGGCTGCTTCTCCCCGAAAACGCAGGGAGGAACCGAGATCTCTCCCTGCTGCTTGCTGCTGGGATGTTTGCAAGCTCTCTGCAAAGTGGCAGGGCGCTGCTTTCGTTTGGAAAAAAGAAGGGTTTATTTATTTTTTTGAGCTCGTCCCCAGGAACCAGCGGTGCTCCGAAGGGCAGGGTGTGAGCTGGAGCTCCTGGCATTGCACGGCCCTCGCTTCCTCTGGTTAACCCTGTGTTCCCTGAGCCCCTGTGCAGCTGTGAGAGGTGACAGTCCCCTCCAGGAGGTGCAGATCTGTGCCCAGCTTGGGTCCTGTTGTCTTGCAGAAGTGTCCCAGCAGTGTCCTTGTTGGAGGGGTTTAACTGGAGCTCGTGAGGAGCTCTGCAAAGCTCATTCACTGCCCATTGGCTCTGCTCTGGGGGATGCAGGGGTGAACGATGTGCTGCTGTCCCTGCAGAAGGAGCTCCTGCCCCCATAGAGGCAGTGGGGAGACAGTGGAGCTTAGCGGGGGGGAGCAGACAGACCCTGATCCCTGCTAATCCCCTGCTGCCCCCAGGTGCTTTGGGGCCGACGGACCCAAGCAGCCCCTAATGCAGCAGCCAGACAGGCTGGGTCTGGCCCCAAAGACCGCCCTGACCTGGTTTATTGGCACAGCACGAGGGCTGCTGCAGGGAGAGGGGCCGGGTCCTGCATCATCCCCGAGCAGGGAGCTGCATCCCTGATTCAGCTGCTCCAGCACCGGTGTGCTGCTCCGCTTCACCTGCCGGCAGCCCCGTTGCATCCTGAGCATCCCATTCATTAGGCACTAATGAGGCACAGGGTGGGTGCCTGCCAGCAGAGCCCTGAAGCTCCTGCTCTCCCCTGAGCTCCTGCAGCCCCATCCCATCCAAAGCCGCCTCCCCCAAGGCCTTGGGCTCGGTGCCATGGGGATGTCACAGCGGTGTCAGGGCTGTGGGGGGCACGCATCCTCCCCAGCTCCTGTTTGCTGAACGCCACCCATCCCTGCACCCTCCTCCCTCTTTGCCAGCACCCACCCATGGGTGCCCATCGGATGGGGAGTGGTGGGACCGCCCCACATCAGGAGGGGAGTGCCGGTCCCATCCCCATCCCCGCTGCGGTTCCATGGTGTTGGGGGAGCCCGGTGCCCACCCACTCCCCAAACCCAGGGCGCGTTGCTCGGGGCTCTCACTGAGGTTTAATTTCCTGCTGACGGCAGCGCGGTGGCTGCTGCTGGTGCACGTGAGATGGTTTCCCCTCCCGGTGCGTCGCGGGGAGATGGGCGGCAGTGTTTGTGCTGGCGGAGCCGTGGGAAGCGCTGCTGGGGGGGGTTGGGGGGCTGTCACTGCACTGAATCAGCAGCTCCTGCCCTCAGATTCCCCGAGGACCAAAATGCCTTTGCTACACGGGATGCATCCCTGAGCTCTGCAGAAAAACGATGCCTGGCCTTAGGGAAGCGCTGGGGCTCGTGCGTTTCTCTGCGTGCGGACGCGGTGCTTCCCCAGCCGCGCTGTGCAGGGCTCAGGGCTGGGCAGGAGCTGCCTCCAGCCCTGGGGAGGGTTCCTCAAAATCTCAGCAACCGAGGCGGAAACTGACTTCTGGCTCAGGCCGTGTGCTCCGTGCCTATCTCTTCCCGTCCCCCCCAGCCCCTGCCCGCAGCAGCTGTCTCCAAGATGATTTCATTATTATTATTTTTTGCCCTGTGGCTGTGTGATTTCCCTGAGCCCTGTGGTGATGATTTCTGTCGCTTGGTCTCCAGCGCTGGGGGCTTCCCCTCCCTGCGCCTCGGACTCTTCCCTGCGTGCTATTGGCATGCCCGGAGCATCGGATACGGTTGCCATGGCAATGGGATGATTTAGGCTCCTGGAGCTGTGGATGCAGCACTGCTGGAATTGCCATCACCCTTTGCAGGGGCAGCACGGTGTCACGCTGTGCTCTGTCCCGGTGATGGCTCCGGGGCTGCTCTGCCCTCCGGCCCTGTGCCATGCGGAGCTCCACGGGCGTTTGGGTTTTGCTGCCTCTGTGCTGGAGAGGTGGCTTTGTCCTCTGTGCCCTCAGTGGAAGTCAGGCAGCGACATCCAAGAAACTCAGGAAGGGGTTCTGGGGTGTGAGCAGGGACCTGGGGACAGGAGATGGCAGCACACGGAGTGCATTAGTGCTGCCACTAAGGAAGCCCCTGGCACCAGGGCTGCCCCAAAATTGTGCCTGGGGTGCAGCTCGGGGTGCAGTGTGCCCAAACACTGCCTGGGGATCATCTTGGGGTGCAGCTTGGAGTGCAGTGTGCCCCAAAACTATGCCCAGGGAGCAATGTGCCCGGAGCTCTGCTACAGAGCAGAGCCTGAGCACACAGTATTATATCCCTCTAATCAGATTAATCTAAACAGGGATTAAATGCCACCCTGGCAGCAGTTGCTGACTGCTGCTGCCTACAACTGCTCCTCGTCCTTTAGGGCCATCCCAGCGGCTGCTGCAGGGCTGGGGAGAGGCTCTGCCCTTTGCTGAGCTGCCTTTCCCCTTTCTGCAAACCACAGCTGCGTTGTCTGGTTTCTGTGCGCGCACCGTGGGGTTCTCTTTATTTTTTCAGGAGTCTATTTTTGCTCTCAAGCTTCCTGCATTGCTGCTTGATGAGGTTCTGCTGCTTTTGCAGCTTGGTGGCCGTGTCCTGCAGCAGCCCCCGCTTCCTGCGGTCTCACTTTGCCCCAGGCAGAGGTGCTGGTGCTGACTGTGTCAATCGTTCAGCACTGGAGCACGGAGCTCCCAAGGCACAGCCCTGCAGGGAGCTCTGTGGAGCCCTATGGAGCGCTCCACACCGGGCAGGGATGGAGCTGCTCTGCCCCATAGCACTGCATGGCCCTGGGGCTGGGACATGGGGACCTGGGGGCTGCCCAAAGTGACAGCCCTGGCGCTGGGGACAGCCTCGGACCCACGGATCCCCAGAGCAGGGGGTCTCCTGCTGCCCCTCCATTGGTGTCGGTGCGGTTGGCAGATGCGGTCACCTCCTTCCAGAGCTGCCATGGGGTGACAGCTCTGTTTTCTGGCTTTTCAGGAGGGTTTCTTTGAATTCTTGCACATATATGAAAGCGAAATGGGGCGGAAGTGCTGCCCAGAGGTGGGTGTGGACCGGGGGTGATGCTGCTCTGTGCCCCCACCCAGAGCCCTGGGTCCGTATCGCTGCCATCGGGCTCTGGTGGAGCCCAGGGAAGGACTCACTGCACCCCAGCGTTCCAGCAGCTCTGCCTGTCCCCTTCCCATCCCTCCTGGGGACCTGGGAAGGGCCACGTGAAGTTCTGGGCTCACAGCTCCAGAACCTGCACAAGGGCTGTGTGCTCCAAATCCTGCTCCAGAACCCGTGTTGTGGCACTCACAGCCATCCCTGCTGAGCTCATGGCCAGGCTGTGAGGAGGTCTCCAGCTTTATGCTCCCATTCTGGGCACATCCTAAAACAAAAGACGTAGGACGGGTGTGGATGAGAGGCACTGCCTGCACCCGAGATGCAGTGCTGCTGGCGTGGGCTGTGCTGGGTTGGGATGTGCACCAGCAGCACCGATGTCACCCTGAGGACTGTGGGGTGCAAAAGTGGTGGTGGTGCTGGTGGTGCGTGCAGAACTCAGGCACAAACAGGGAAAGGTGTTTTCCTCTGGGAAAAATAATAATAAAAAAAAGTTAGATCCTCCTTCTCCCCTTTTTTCTGATAAAAATGATGATGGAGTTTGGCTGTGGTGTAACCCCTGGAGCCCGGGGGGAAATGTCTGCTCCGGAGATGCGGGCACCCATCTCCATCACAGCAGTTGGAGGGGGGGGAACTCCATCCCAGCGGTCTGGGGGGGGGAGATGGGTGCAGGAGCACCCGTGGCTGACGCTGTCCCTTCTCCCCGCAGACACTACCCGAAGCAATCCTTCACCATAGTGGCAGACACTCCCGAGAACCTGCGCCTAAAGCAGCAGAGCGAGCTGCAGAGCCAGGTAAGCGTGCGTGGTGCTCCATGCTGTGCCCCATTGCGCTGAGCTCTCCGCTCCGGTGCTTCCCTGGTGTGGGTCCCTGCTTTGCTGGGGGCTTTTTGCACCTCTGTGCCTTGCAGCAGGGTTTCCCTGCTGGCATCCAGCGATGCAATGGGGTGAAATGGCAAAGGACGGGCGTGCAGGGAGGAATTCCAGGTGAACCCGAAGGCTGTGAGGCTTGGAAGCTCTGGGAAGCAGAAATAAACAGATAGAAGGGAGCTTGGGTGGGTGACCCCTCCTTGGGGGACTTCCTTGTGTCCTCAGTGGGCATTTGTGGGGCACGGCTGAGCGCGGAGCTCCGGACCCATTGCTGTGAGCGTGGGTGCTGTGCAGCTGCAGCTGGGTGCTGGCGGTGGCAGGGAACGCTCCCAGGGGCAGTTTTGGCCCCAGTCACAGTCTCGAAGGAGAACACAGGATGTGGCAACTGTTCTGGGAATCTATTTAACTTTTTTTTTTTCTTTTTCTTTTTTCCTTCAATGGAAAGGGGCAAAGAGACTGCCCGGAGCTGTCAGCAGCGTGGGCTCAGCTCTGTGCTGCTCTGTGGAAGGTCTGGGGGGGTGGGGGGTGTAGCACAGGGTTTATTTGAGGGTGAGCAGCCATCCTTGGGGTCAGCACGTTCCCCTCCGTGTGCCACGATGGTGGGTGAGCTCCTTCCTCTCTTCCCCTGAGCCTGGCAGTGCCTGGAGCTGGGACACCG
>WBMW01001768.1:242088-289729 GCA_013396635.1 Penelope pileata
GGTGCCCCCATGGACAGCATTGGATTTGGGAGCTGTGCTCTGGTGAGCTGTGCTCCTTGCAGCACTGCCAGCAGCTCCGGGAGCTTGGGCAGGGGCTGGGGATACAGTGAGCCCTCGGGGGATGCAGTGAGCGCTGGGGGGATGCGCTGAGCCCTGGGGGGATGCAGTGAGCCCTGGGGGAATGCAGTGAGCCCTGGGGGGATGCAGTGAGCCCTGGGGGAATGCAGTGAGCCCTGGGGGGATGCACTGAGCCCTGGGGTGCTGTGCTGAGCCCTGGGGGGATGCGCTGAGCCCCAGATAACTGCTGCCCAGAGCAGGGGCAGTGCCCAACAGCTGAGCTCTAAGGGAGCTGCATCCCACTCCTGCCCAGCCCGAAAGGCAGCAGCAGCATCTCCGCAGCACTGCAGCGTGTGCATGGCCCCTTGTAAAGGAAGGAGCTGGAACAGACATCTTACACTGTCTTAAAGTTCCCGAGTGCTTGGCAGCTGCTGTTCCTTGTGGGAGGTGAAGCAAAGCTCCGTGCACAGCTCCCATTGCCACCGGGGATTGGGCACAGGTGATGGGAGCAGCCGTGTGCAGGGACTGAGTGCGTGTGAGCACGGCAGGAGAGGGGCTGGGGGGCAGCTGGGGGCTTCCAGGGGGACACCAGCACCCCACCATTGGGGTGCCAGGAGGTGCTGAAAGCACAGCCCTAGGGAGTGGGAGGGAGGAGGGATGGGGTCAGTGCTGGGTGCTGGGCACCAGGGGATGGAGCAGTGGGACATGGAGCAGCCAAATGGGGGGCACTGCCAGGCTGAAATGTTCCCGGGGAGGACACTGAGCTCACTTCAGAGAGCGTCTTAATGCCTCTCTGCCTTTGTTCTGCCCACAAAGGGAGGCTCCTCTTTTCCAAGCAGCAACCATTTGTATTTCTCCAAGCGCTCCAGCTAAAATGCGGCCGCTCCATCTCATTGCGAGCCTCCTCTTAGTGGCTGTGGGGGCTGAGAAAACCCCACAGGACCAGGGAAGGTCACCTCCAGAGTGGGGCTGGGGCAGGCAGAGTGAGGAAATGAGCTGGGAGCTGAGCTGGGGAGAGGGAATTTGGAGGGTCTGCATCCTCTGCAAGGGAAAGGGACGCTGGAGGGTCTGTGTCTTTTGCAAGGGAATGGCAGATCGGAGGGTCTGCATCCTCTGCAAGGAAGAGGGATCTTGGAGGGTCTGTGTCTTCTGCAAGGGAATGGGGAATAGGAGGGTCTGTGTCCTCTGCAAGGGAGCATCTGCATCTGCTGCAAGGGAAATGGGAATAGGAGGGTCCATGTCTTCTGCAAGGGACATTGGAGGGTCTGTGCCCTCTGCAGGGGCTGCATGGCTCCCTGCTCCCAGCAGCTCTGGACCCCGCGTGCTGCAGAGCTGCTGTGTGCATGGTGACCCTGATGGGGACAGGGGGGACAGGAGGAGGTGGCCTTGCACGGTGCCTGGGCCGTGCCGCTCCGTGCAGATCCCGACGCTCTATTTGTGTTTGCAGAGAAGGCGTCTTCTGTTCCGGTCACCGGCAGACGCCGGGTAATCACGTCCTGTGCAGCTAAATCAGTCTCCAAAGTGACAGCTTTTACGCCTGCAGCCTCCTCCTGCAGCCCACGGGCGGCAGGAAGATTGCAGGCTTCCCGTGCTGCGGTTGCTCTCAAACTCTACAAATTGGTGTTTTGGAGGCATGCCCGAGGGCGGCGGCTCGGTGGCGTGGGCTGCAGGTGTCCGGCACGTCCCGGCTGCAGAGCTGCCCAAATAAGGGCAGAGAGAGGCAGCAAATTGCCCATTCTGAGCACTTCCTCCCTCCCTTCCGGCCCTCGGTCCCAGCCCCAGTGATGGCTGCAGGACCTGGCAGGGAGAGCTGTGGCTGCCCGTGGGTCGCTGAGCTCCGTGCTGTTCCCTTCCCCCTCCCAGCCTTGCCCCAGTGCTCATCCCCTGCTCCGATTCCCGTGGTGCAGGACCCCCTGGCACTGCAGCTCCTGCCGTGCATTCTGCATTAGACCCAACCCCGGGGACCAGCACCATCCCCACGGCTCCTGGCTCACACTCCCCCCTGCAGCCACACAGCCCCATGCATTTTTAGGGCCGAGTTGCTGTACCCTGAATGTCACAGCACCCGCTGCCCCCCGGGGCTGGCTCAGAACCTGGGGGCGGGCGCTGCTGGGAGCATCACCCGGTGCAAGGGCATCCCGGGCCCTGGCTGCAGGGATGCAGAGGAGAGCAGCCTTTACTCCAAGCATACCAAGTCCCAGCCCAGCCCCTGTGCCCGCTGGGGCTGCTCTCTCTGGGGCTGCTGCTTCCAGATCTGCTCTCTGGGTGCCCCGTGGCTTTCCTTGCAGCTCTGTTAACTCCGTGCCCGATGCTCTACCCCCTGAGGCTGCTCCTTCCTTATCCCAGCTGGCTCGAGGTTTTCTCTCCCTTTTCTTGCCTCAAGCAAACAGAGATTCTGCCTTGAAATCAGTATCATTCCTCCCTGATGCACGTTGGCATCTCGGTTGCATTATTGTCCTCCCGCTTCACTGAACCTTTGCTTTCTGATGTCACTTTGGAGTCAGGGATCTCCGTGAGCCGTGGATCTGTGCCGTGGCCGCGCAGCAGGGGTGGGGATTGCAGTTCTGCTTTGCAGGGCAGGAGCAGTGTTTGCAGGGTGCAGCGAGGGCAGGTTGCGTGCTGCACACCCGGGGCTTAACGCTGCACAGAGCTATTTAAAGACATGAGAGCTATTTAAAAAAATAGGGAGAGAGATCAAGAGAAAGGGGACGAGTAACTCCAGGGCTTTGCTGCTGCTCGGGGTGGTGGGAGGAGATGCTGAGGTCAATGTCTGGTGAACAGAAATGAGGATGCTCGTGTTCTGCTGGCCTCCATCCCCACAGCCCCGTTTGCTGGTGCCTTCCTGGGCGTTTTCCCTTGCAGAGGAGGCTGAATCCCCTGACACAGCTCATGGAATCCTCGGGATGCTCTGCTGATCTGCGCTGGTAGCCCACAGGAAATTCAAAGTCAATCCGAGTGACCCTCACCCCTGCTGAAAGAGAAACAACATCAGCAGATGCATAGGAAGCTGTCTGTGTGCTTCAGCTCTTGGCAGTGCTCCACTCTGCTAAATTAGGGGATCCCGAGCAGGCAGAGGCCCAGACAGAAGCTGCTGCTGTCACAGCGAGCGCGGGGCACGGCGAGCTCCTGCCTCCATGAGCACAGCTGCGATGCGTGCTGGGTTTCCCCATGGCTAAAGCTGTTTTCTCTCGATTCTGCCCAGATTCGCTACAAGGAGGAGTTTGAGAAGAACAAGGGAAAAGGCTTCAGCGTGGTGGCCGACACCCCGGAGCTGCAGAGAATCAAAAAGACTCAGGATCAGATCAGCAACGTGAGTGCCTTCTGATCTCTGCGTGTGATGCTGCTGCCGCCTTCCTCCCGCTGCGGAGCCGGGAGCAGCGCGGGCAGCAGGGCTGGAGCGGGGCAGTCCTGGCTGTCACCAGAACCTGGGCTGTCACCAGAACCTGGGCTGTCACCAGAACCCAGGCTGTCACCCTCATTCACCATAACCTGGGCTGTCACTGTAACCCAGGCTGTCACTGTAACCCAAGCTGTCACCTTAACCCAGGCTGTCACTGTAACCCACCGGGCAGGCAGCACTGCAGGGAGCTCTGGCTCCTGTCTGCAGGAGACTCAGCTCTTCCTTTCCAAGCCCAGGAAGCCCAGCTCTGGGCTGGGTGGCAGCTGCCCTGGAGGCTGCCCTGCATCCTGCTCCCCCCCCCTGCCCAGGTCCTGGCTGCGCTGCGTGGCGGACGTGGATGTCTGTTGCTATGGTGAAAGAGGAGGATGTGCACGCACGCCTGCAGCTGCTGCATGGGCTGCAACAGAGCGGGGCACATCTCCCTGCCGAGCTCAGCCCCGTGGCACAGCAGCCTGCAATGGGACGTTCCTCCAGCAGCATGCAGAGGGTTAATTAACCTTCAGCTGAAAGTCATGTGCAGTTCCTTATCTACCAGCCAGTGCTGTTGCAAAACCTGGCCCAGCAGCAGCAGGGCTGGGAGGTTCCTCACTGACCACAGAGCTGCCCTGAGAGCTGCAGCTCTGCGTGAGAAATTTGGGTTCCTGAGAGCTGCTGTGCCCAAAGTGGGAGCCCACACGAAGGAGCTCACACACACAAACACAGCAACGCCCGGCGGGGCGGGAGGGGGCTGTTTATTCCCTTTCTTTTTGATCTCATTGTGCAGTGCTCTGGCACTGAGCTCTGCCTGGGGAGCTGCAGGGAGATATCTGCACTCCCAAAGCCTCGAGGACGTGGGGACACGGAGGCTGGGACAGCTCTGCTGGGGCTGGGACCTGGTGGGGAGATCTCACTCCTTCTGCTTCCTGTGGCCTCTCCATTGCAGGAAGCACCGCTGCTTTTTGAGAGGTGCCGTGGAGGCTCTGGGTGTTAAGCAGCACAGCAGAGCTGAGGCCCCTTGGCACCCGCAGCCCTGCTCAGCCCCTTCTCCCTCTCCCTGCACAGGAGCTGCTCTGAGCTGCGTCCCCGTGGGCATCTGGCTGCCAGCCGGGGCTCGCAGTGACCCACTTAATGAAGACATGGAAACGAGCCCACCCCCTGCCCAGAGCCCGGCTCTGCAGGCGCTGCTTTAATCTGAAGGGCGAGCGAGCAGCTGGGCAGGCTCACACGGCACAGGATGCCTGCATCCATCCCTGCATCCGTCCCTGCATCCGTCCCTGCATCCCTCCCCGCATTCACCCCTGTAGCCGTCCCTGCAGCGTGTGCTGGAGGCAGCGGTGTCCCCGTCCCCATCCCCGTGGCTCAGCTCTGCTCCAGGCTTTGCCTCCCCCCCACGCAGCGGCCCACAGGAATGCCCTTCAGTCCTTCAGTCCGTAACTGTTTAACCAGCAGACAAATGGGCTCCAGGTGCTTTCCCATGTTGGGTATTCATTAACGGGAGCGGCTATTAATTTTTACACCCGCACTCAGGCGTTGGGTTAACCCTTCCCAGCGGTGCCTGCAGAAAAGCAGCGAGCAGGGAGCGTGCAGAGGATGCTGCTGGCACTGCGGAGCCACCTGGGCCATGCTCACACCTCCTCTTCCTCCTCCATAGATAAAATACCACGAAGAGTTTGAGAAGAGCAGGATGGGCCCCAGCCCCAGCGATGGCGTGGAGATGGAGCGCAGGGACTCCCAGGACGGTGCCAATTACCGGCGGCCGGCGGAGCAGCAGCACGCGGTGCCCCACCACGTCCAGCCCAGCAACCCGGGTAAGGCACAGGGCCCCGCTCTGGGTCCGCCCCACAAAAAGCATCGTGTGGCCCCAAATCCCAGTGCTAATGGCACCGTCCTTCCTGCCCAGTGTACCAGCAGCAGCCGCCGGCCTCGCAGTCCTACGGCTACAAGGAGCCCGCGGCGCCCGCCTCCACGCAGCGCAGCGCGGGGTCTGCAGCGGGGGTGAGTATGGGCAGGGCCCGAACCATTTGGGGATTGTATGATCTTCAAGGACCCTTCCAACCCAAATCATTCCATGATTCTATGGTATTAAGGTCCCTTCCAACGCAAACCTTTCTGTGTTTCTATGGTCTGTAAGGACCCTTCCAACCCAACCCATTCCATGACTCTATGATCTATAAGCTCCCTTCCAACCCGACCCATTGGGTGATTCTATGATCATCAAGGTCCCTTCCAACCCAAACCATTGGATGGTTCTGTGATATTAGAGTTCCTTCCAACCCAAACCATTCTATGATCTTCAAGGACCCTTCCAACCCAACCATTTGGTGATTCTATGATCTTCAAGGACCCTTCCAACCCAACCATTTGGTGATTCTGTGATCTTCAAGAACCCTTCCAACCCAAACCATTCTATGATTCGGTGATCCTGTGATTCTGTATTTCCATGGCTAGGAATGCTGAGGTGTCCAATGAGAACTCCCAGCTGTGGCATGGCTCTGGCACAGACTCCGTGCCCTGGGACCCCCATGGGTGGGCTCCATGCCCTGGGACCCCCATGGGTGGGCTCCATGCCCGCTGACCGCTCTCTCCCCACAGAAACGTTTCCGCGCCGTCTACGATTACAACGCAGCCGATGAGGACGAGGTCTCCTTCCAGGACGGTGACACCATCATCAATGTGCAGCAGATCGACGACGGCTGGATGTACGGCACGGTGGAGCGCACGGGCGACACGGGCATGCTGCCCGCCAACTACGTGGAGGCCATCTGAGGGGAGGGGGCACGGGGCCCAGCCCCAGCGCACGGCCCCGGTGCGCGCACACGCGTGCATTTCTCACCCACACCCCTTACCTCTGCCGGAGCCGCGTCCCGACGTCCCGGTTTCTTTGTGTTTCTGCAGCCGCCTCGGGTTTCTCTTGCCAATTTAGCTTTGTTCTAGCTCTGTCGGGACTGAGGGTCTCTCTGCGAGGGATGTCGGGGGCTCCGAGACCCGATGCTGTCACCTCCCTTCCTCCCTCAGCCCCCCTCCTCCCCAGCCCTCTGCAGGGGATGGGGCACCCATGCCACGCTGGGGCCCCCCCCGGTGCCGCAGCCGCTGGGATCTGCATAGGGGGAGGAGCAGAACCATTTTGTTAGGACCAAATTCCCCCACCTCTTGCAGGGCCGGGCAGGGGGGATGCTGGCAGGGGGAGGACAGGCTGGCAGCATCCACCCTGCGCTGCTCCGGCTCTGCTTCTCCCAGCTCCTCTGTTCCCATGCAGCGTGTGCTCCCTTCAGTCCTCAGTGTTGCAAACCAGAAGAACATCTGCAGTTAAAATCCTTCTTCTGTGGGATTCAGAGCTGCTCTGCGCAGCCCTGGGAGCGGCTCTCGCTGTGTTTCAAGGTGCAGCTGCATCGTTCTGCATCCCGGGGCGAGCAGCAGCACCCCATGCCCCCACCTCGCAGCCCCCCACCGCTCCGGCTTCCTCCTTTTGGGCCCCCATCCCTGTGCCTCTTTGGGCTGTGAAATGTCTCCCCCCTCTGTCACCGCACCGGGGCTGTGCTGGGGGCAGAGGCAGGGAGGGGGTTTGGCACCCCGACCCCCATCTCTCATTGGTTGGTCCCCAGCGGTGGTGGCTTTTGGGACCATCTCTGAGTTGGGACCACGTTGTGGACCAAAATCTCAAAGCACATCTCTGTCCCCTCCTCGTTCGGGCTGGGAAGGTCCCAGAGCTGAGCAGGGTGGGTGTAACTGGAAGCTGTAGGTGCTCTTGTCTCAAAGGACCAAAGTGGCCGAGTTCAGACATTCCTCAGCTCTGTTTGGGGTCACGTCCCTGGGGACAGTCCCATGGAACAGGAGAGGATCCCTCCGTGGTGCCGTCCTCTTCCTCAAAGCACACACAGGGCTGCAAGGACCTGGGATGGGGATTTTGGCACGGTGGGGCCAGAGACCCATGGAGGGGGGGACAGGGAGGGGTGAGCATCCCGATCCCAGCCCCATCCTGACTGGGACCAGAGGCAGCGGGGTGGGGTTCAGGGATGGGGACCCCGCACGGTGCTACAGGAGAACCCCGGGGCAGGGAGGGGGCAGAGGGTCCACATCCCTCCCTGCTCCCCCTGTTCTTAATGATCCTTGTGTGGCAGTGGGGGGGTGCCAATGTGAATAAAGCGTTTTTTAATGGACCAAATAACACAGGCGATTCCGTTTTGGTATACAGACCTTTTTTTAACGCTACCTTGAAACCATCGTCCTCAGTCTCCATTCCCCTTCGCCCCCGTCCATGGGAAACAAACCTCTTACTGCTTGGTTTCTGCCTTTTCTCTCGACTTATGCACTTTTTTGCCTTTTTTCATAGCTGAAAAGCACCTGAACCTGTATTTAAAGTAAATAAATAAATAAAAAACGTTAAAAAAAAAGAGAGAGAGAGAGAGAGAGAGAGAAAGTAATAATAAAAAAAAAAAAAGCCGAATTGCTTCTCGTCGTGTGTCCGACAGAACCTCGTCCATCGTAGCCGCGTCTCAGTGCTTGGAACACGTTTCCATGTTTCCTCCCGGATCCATCGCTTGGGTCTGTCCTCGTGTTCTCCTCCCCCTCGGGCTGAGCACCCCCAAAGTTTTTTGGCCTTTTTAACCGAACCCTGGAATGGAACGAACCGATTGATTCCTGGTTTACTCAGAAATAAAAGTCTCATTTCTACCTGCCCATGGTGCTGGTTTCATTGCGGTTTTCTGGCTGTTCCGTGCTCCCCTGGGACCCAGAGGGGACTCANGGATGGGTTTATTGTCGCCTTTGGCTCGCGCTCCCCGCGCTGACGGCACCGCAGCTGCTTCCTGCTCGGAGCTGGGAGGAGGGCACCGGCGTTTGTTTTTCAAACCCTATTGATGCTGCTGTGCCCCCCCCNGCATCCCCGGGGGGGCTTCAGCAGCGTTGGGAATGGGGAGGAGAAAGCTTGAAGGTGAGGGAGGGGTGTTACCTGCGTCACAGTGCTGGCTGAAAAAATAAAAGTAAAAGAAAAAGAAAATAAAAATGCATCCGAAAAGAAGGCTGCACGTATTGCTTTTAAACGTGCCGGAGCCGGGGGTAGATGCCAAAAGCCAAAGGTGTGAGCGGTGCCGGGTGATGGGCACAGCTCTGTGCTGATTGCGCTCACCCGTGCTGCTCCCCCCGTGAGCGATCCCCTTCCCAGCCGGGAACCCCCCCCCGGACCCCCCCGATGCCGTAAACCCGGGGGCAGCTCGTGCCGATGGAGCCGAGATCGCGCTGCGGGCGGACGGAGCCTCCCGGGAGCGGGGCTGCACCCGCGGCCGTCAGCGCGCGGCCGTCCCTGCATCCCCCATCGCTGCCGGCTGCACCGGGGCCGCGGGGCTGCGGGACGCGCTGAGCCGCCGCGGGGACATCGGGGACAGCGGGGACATCGGGGACATCGGGGACATCGAGGACATCAGGGACAGCGGCCGCGCTCGCTCGCCATGCTGGATATCTTCATCCTGATGTTCTTCGCCATCATCGGCCTGGTGGTCCTCTCCTACATCATCTACATGCTGTAGGGATGCGGCCCCGTGCAGGTGAGCTGGATGGGAGGAGGGGGGGCNGCCCCCCCCTCACCGAGCATCTCCCTTCTCTCCCGCAGCCGCTGCCGCTCCTCGGATCCTTCTGGAACAGCGTTAACCCCCCCTGAGCTGGAGGAAGGAGCGTGGGGATGGGGCCGAGGGGATGAAGGGGGCAATGGGGGGGTGGCACGGGTCCTGCCCCCCCCCCCCCCCCCCATGGCCCTTGGGGGTGAGCACTACGGGGCCGGCTGTCTGGGTTTCATGGTAGAAAACACTTGGAAATGTGGGATTTGGGGGGGTTGAAAAATGTTCAAGGAAATGAAATAAAAGGAGGAATGGCACAGGAGGAGGTGAGCTCTGGTGGTGTCGGCCGGGCCACAGTCACTGCGTGGGGATGGGCACACACGGCTCCAGCACCAAAGGAGTGCTGCAGCCATCCCATGGGGGATGGGAGGATGGGGGCCGTGCCCAGGACCCCTCCCCAGGGGCTCTGCAGCACCCAGGGGAACCCTAGAGGTTGTTCCACGGCTAAGGAACATTTTCAATCCGATGGAAGTAATTGTGGGATGGAAAGAGCACTTCACAGCCTGATTTCTCCCAGCTTGGAGAGGTCCAGGATGGTGCTTGGGGCAGCAGGAGGGGTTCTCCTGTCCTTTTATGAAGCCCTGCACTGATCCCTGCCCTTCTGCTGTGGGTTACACGCAGTGCCCTTTGCAGAGTGTATGTCACCCCCCAGAAGTAGAGGTTTTCACCTGCCTGGCCCCTCCCAGGATGCGTTTCCCTGTAAGCAATAAACACCCGAACTATCTTGAATGGGGAGAGCTGCTCTGCCCCATCATCACCCCCGGCACCGTCACGGTGGGGTGATGAGGACAGGACCCAGCGAGGGGACCCTGCCTACCCTGGGGCTGATGTTGATCAGATTTTGGGGAGAATGTGCAGAAAGCAGAGGGACCACATGTTATGGGATCCACAGAGACCCACGTGGGTCAGTGCTGGTGGTGGGATGCTGCGGTGCTGGGTGGGATTCCGGCTGGAAAACCCCAGAGAGAAAAATCCCAAAGCCTCAGCCCTGGCCAGAGCACTTCTCCTCATCCACACCAAATATAGTCGAAAATCCGAAATATTCTGGAAGGAATTTCTTCACACAGAAGTCATGTTCTCACTAACCTCCGCTTGGTGAGTCTGTATCTGATGTCAACATCTGCAGTGATTAAGAGAGTGAGTAACGAGGAATGCATGGAATGGAAACTCAGCTGAGTGTGAAACCAGGAACCGTTGCTGCTCTCCCCCCCAGCACTCCGTTCCCCTCCAGCTCAGAGCAGAACGGGCAGTGCTGGGTGTAGGGGGGGGGAATGGGGCTGGAAGCAGCAGGAGAGGGGTCTGCAGACAGACAGACGGCCACAGACAGCCGGGGTGCTGCTGCCCTTTGGGTTGGACACAGCCCTACAGCTCCAGGGTCAGTCTGAAAAGGGCAATACTACCATAGAATCGCCAGATGGTTGAGTTGGAAGGGTCCTTAAAGATCACAGAACCATAGAATCACCAAGTGATTGGGTTGGAAGGGTCCTCAAAGATCATAGAACCATGGGATCACCAAGTAGTTGGGTTGGAAAGGTCCTTAAAGATCATGGAACCACAGAATCACCCAATGGTTGGGTTGGAAGGGTCCTTAAGGTCCATCCAGTCCTACCCCTGCCATGGGCTGGGTGCCCCCCACTAGCTCAGGCTGCCCAGGGCCCCTCCAGCCTGGCCCTGAACACCCCCAGCACGTTTTGGGCAGTGTCCCCATCACCATTCCCCAGCTGTGTTGCCCCGGGCTCCCCACCTGGCTGCTGTCGGGAGCTGGGATGCGGCGATGCTGGGAGACGCGGCCGCAGGCTTGGCCGTGGGCGTCGCGTTCCACTTCAAACAGAACTGGTTTGGGAAGCACCGCTGGGGTGGGTTCAGGCTTTGATCCTTTGGGAAGGAAAGGCCCCAGCTGCTGGAACTGCTGGCGCATGTAGGAACGCTGCAGAAACCCGAAACCAGCCCCAGACACTCGCTGAGCTATTGTGTACGAAAGCAAAAGAGCAGCTCCTGATAGCAATTAATAACGGCACCGATAGTTCACGTTTGGCAGCCGCACTGAATTTGCATTCCTGGAGGATCTGCTGCACCAGCGAGCCGGTGCCGGCAGAGCTGACATTTCTCCGTGCTGACGGCTGCCAGCGGGTCCAGAATGGACTTGTGCCCTCCTGCTGTGCTCACACAATGTCACACCCCGTGACAGCGGTCATCGATCAGCCCTGCCTTCCCCTCCCCGGTCCTGCTGCTCTGTGTCACAGCACAGCAGCACGTGCAAGAACGGAGGAGATGTGGTGGTCAAAGATTCTGCTCCGTTCCTCTGAATTTCAGCTACTGAGGTTTATTGGGAGGTTGATTGGAGGGCGGGGATGGAACGAGCTGGGCCGGAGCATTCTGCCTCTGTTGCTTCTTGGCTGCGTTTCCCTGCTGCCGTGTGCACCCTGTTCCCTCCTACTTTGTGCTCAGTTCGGGGACATTCGGTTCACTGATGAGGTTTCAGACAAAGGATTTTGCTTTGTGCTTCCTTCAGAAGTGGGAAGTAGCACAGTGCTCTCAGATACAACCTTCAAACAGCCGGAAAAAAGCTGCCAGGAGCCAGCAGGAAGCTCTGCTCTCAGGGAAAGGTTTCACCTCTGCCACCTACCGGCACACCACGAAGATCCTCAGCGAATTTACTTCCCATATCCACTCCTCAGGGTGGACAAATCCTGCCGGTAATTGTAAACTCAAAAAATGTTGCAAGAATCCCTAACGTGCAAATCGTCACGGAGCTGTTGGCAGCTCGTTACTGACAAAATCAAGCGAGGGCAGCTGGGATCAGTTGGTATCAGTGCAGCTTTTTCCAGCAGTTGAAGGATGCTTTTCAGCAGCTGAATCTGGTCCTGAAAGAACACCAAAACGTTTGGAAATTGAAGATAAAGAAGGGTATTTCACAGTGTGAAGAAAAGAACCATGTTGTAAACAATGCATGTTTAATTGTTTTTTATTCTGTATTGCATACTTCTGTTTTGAAGGCAGAAAATCAGAAGTTTTTGTAAGAAGCAAACGTTTATATACTTTAATGAAGTGGTGATCTCAGCCTACGTGCATGTAACTTGTCTTTAACTTAGTTAAGTCCTATAGAGGCAAATACTCTTTAACAGTTTGGTTACTACAGGAGATAGGGAGAAGGATTTGAAAGAACTTCAAGTTTTGGACAAAAAAAAAGAAAAAAAAAACTTTGCTTAATCAGAGCAGTTAAATTTCTTTCAGGAATCACTTCTTTCTGCCAAAAATGAGCATACAATCTACAGAGCACTTCAGCTGCAGAATGCAAGAGTTAGTGAGGGAGATCCTGGCAAAATGGAAAAATGTAGCTGTGCTTCTCTAATTCTGTCTGTCTTTTTTTCTCCTTGGATTCCCAAGAGAAAACAAAATTAAAAGAGCAAAATGTTTTTGGTTCTGACCTAAGATAACAGTCTTTATTTCATGTATGTGCATCAAAAATGGAAACCATGTCGTTTTTGTTGTGTATGCAAACATACACAGTGGGAAAAGAATGCAGTTTATGTTCCCAAAGCGAGGGCCCCCAGCCTGCTTCCTCAGCATGTCTGAAAGCAGCCTCAGAGGAGCTCGAGGCACAGAACTCTGCTTTGAACACTTGGAGGTCCCCCAGTACGTCCCATGAGCTCACTCAGCTGCTATGACATCTATGTCACTAGCTTCTCCTGTTTCTCCAGCTATTACTGGGATGGAAATGTAAGAAATAACCAGCCACTGCTTTGCAAATGCAAAAAAAAATAAAAATAAAATAAAGGGAAAAGGCATCCAGCAGGAGTCGAGTGAGGTTCTGTAGAACTCACAGCATCAATCGCTGTTGCTGTTGCTTGTCATGGCCTGGTACAGTATTTCCTTATGGAAGTTAGCTTGTGCGTTTATAAGGTGAAACAAATTCAGAAAGCTGACGTCCTCCTCATCACGATCCCCTGTCAACACCAAGAGAAGCATTTTAAAATGATGAGTGAAACAACATGGCTGTTCTGAAGATAAAAGTCCTACTCAGTGATTACTTCATGGGCTGAAGCAGCAACTTTCACTTAGATTTATGGGGCATCAGCTACTGCACCTGATGGGAGGACAGCTGTGAAATAACATGGGAGACTCTCCAAAATTCCTTCGGCAGCCTGTCCGAAGATGGACAAGAACAATTGTGCTAAGACAAAAATCTATCCTAACCCAGCTTTACAGCTGACCATCATGGCACACAATACTTGAGAGAACAAGACCAGATGAAACAAACACTTCTCTTGGTTATGACACCTGATGGATTGTCATGTGTTATCTAAAACCTCAAGCACCAAAGTTTTGTTCTGTTTCATACAGGAGGGACAGAGGGCAGGCTGTTATGCCATGCTAAGTGTGTTGCTTGTTGTCTTTGTTAGTGCTAGCTCCTGATTAAAGAGCTCATCTTGGCTCTTACCAGACAGCACTGCCTGTAGCATGTCCATGATCATGTGAGCAAAGGCATTCTCCACACTCTGCAGGAAGATGTTTCTCTCCCCTGGAGTGCTGAAAACTTTGCAGACCTTCTGCATCATTTTTACTGCCCAGTCCATGCAATAGAGGTCCTTCTCACAGACCTGACACACACATGAAATGTTAGAAACACACCTTCTGAGATCAGTATGACACAAAAAAGGCAAGATTAAATCTTAGCATTAACTATTGACTCGAATGGATGAATTGGTTGCAACCATGACCTGGAAAATTAAGGCTTGCTGTGGGGACACAAATTTTTTTTGGAGGATTTTCTCAGCCTTTTGCTAGCAGTACTCATCCTCAGGAGCAGGCTTGCTAACTTGCAGAGAAGTGTTGGATAGGGATCAGAAAGAGGACTGAGCCTCTTGCTGGACTACTCATGGTTCGTAGGAGTAGATGGGGAAACAGATTTCAAATCTAAGAAGGTGGATTTGTGTGTAGAGAGGCAAAAGGCCCTGCTCAGCAGTACTCACCAAAGCCAGGAAGACCACAAGTCTGGCCAACTCGACAGCTCTTCCATTCACAGCTTTACTGGCCATGAAAGTGAAGCAAATGTTGTTTCCACTCAGGATAAGAAGCCGAGCGTTGTTCTCCATCAGCCACTCCCGGGGAATGACTTTGTAAGAAAATAGAGAGAATGGTAGTGGTCTTGAAACAAAAAGGAGTGCCATTAAAAACTATTCTGGAAGATGTGAGTTCATAAATTGCTGGCTTTGGTAGCAAACCAGGATTTGTGAGGAGAAATACCCTCTGAAATACAATCAGAGGAATGGAGTTACACAGGCAATTCCTACCAGCACTGCAGTTAGAGCTCTTCACAATATCTCCTATGATATGATCTCACCCAAAATAAACATTCAGTGCAGCCATCAACATTGTTCAGTAGAATTTTGGTTTGAAAAATATTGTTTGGCTTACAAAGCCTGGACAATGTTCCCTTAGTAATGGTTAGACAGGACTTGAATTGTAAAGGTCTTCACAGATTCTTAACATACTTCACAATGGGGAAAGACAGCCTGGATTTATAAGCTTGGTTTCTCTCTTCCCCAGCTACTGCCTGACTTCCAAATGTAATGACTTTTCCAGCTACACTTCAGCTACTGGGAGGGATATTGCAGTCTGTTTCCCAAGGCACTCGTGTGTCTGAAACACAATTCATGCCAGATTTGGAGGACATGAGCATATAATCCCACGGATTGATGATAAAGGTAAAAACACACCTGACAGCTCATCCACAAGACTGATAACATCATCTGCTGTCCATTCTCTAGCTTCTGCATCATACAGGAGTTTGATTGCATCTGCTAGACCTTTCAGACTGGTCTCATCTGTTGGCCCTTCTATCATTTTCTGCCAAACCACGTGTCCTGAGCAATATTAATCACAACTGCTAGTAAGTGTCAAAGTCATTTTTTTTTTAAGCAAGGAAGATGCTAAACTGGGCCTTAAAGCAGAGTCAGAGGAGGGGAATTTGGGTAAGGTAGCTCAGTCTTTGTGACAGTGAGATTTTTTTTTCCATCTTTTGTTTTGTAGGGGTGGTAGTAGTCACAGCATGAATCAGGGTGATTTAAAGAAACTCTGGTTTAATGGTAGTGAAAAAGTGTGCTTTTCTTCAGGGAAACAAATGCTTCTTTGAGGCACATTCAATCTAATGCTAAGTGGGGGAGAACAGAGGGAGAGGGATGCAATTTTTTCACTTGTAGTGTAACTGTTTATATATATATATGAATATATATTGGTGCTGAAGGATTTTTTTCTAGGCAATACAATTGCATTTTATTTGCAGAAAGCCTGGGATCAGAAATGCTACATCCCCCAGGAAAACTCATTCTCAAGGAACAGATTTTGAAAGTTAACCCCCCCAAACTACTTGCCATCAAGAGAGGACACTGGCCCGAAGATGATGTACAGCAGGCGAGCTTGATTAACCATGGGCCATGGCTTTAAAATCCGAGTCAACCAAAATGCAGAATCACTTCGATGAATCCAGTGGTTCAGCAAGACACTACGACAGAACAACCTCACCCGCAGCTCGAGCTTTCGGGCACTTCCTGGGGTGAAGGAATGTAGATATAAATCTATTGATCCTTGCACAACACAGATGATCATTTTATAGGGAGAGAGAGAAAGGATTTCTTAAGACTGCCTCAGAACATCTGGGGAGGGGGGGTCATTAAATTCTCATCTGTTACTTCCTGAGTTTGGCTCTTCTGGATACACTGCAGTAATTCAGGCCATAGGTTCCATCAGTGCACCTTCTGGTACCTTCTGCAGCATCCCATGGATGCATTCAAGGGCTCTCAGCTCTGTTTTTTTGATTACTCTGATTTTTTCTCTCTGATGGCATCAGTAAGTGGAAATAGGAGGACGTGTGTGTATGGTCACGGATAAAGTGCTCCACAAAAACACCCAGATCTGTGCTGGGTAACGTGAGAATTTCTTGAGAGGTGTGTGCCCCATCAGTGTTGTATTTCAGAAATATTAAACCTAACTTCTCACTGCATCACTTCTCTCTTGGTTGCTTTCCCACTGATTTCAATCTCAGTGGTGTACAGTAGGAGATATTCAAGTCCATGTTTTGGTTCTTTAGTGCATAGTTTATGCACTGGTTTGATAATGGAATGACAAAATAAAAAAGCCTCTCAAGAAAACCCTCTTCACTATAGGATATGTGTCAAAACTAAAAGCACTTAGCCTGGGTTTTGGTGGGAGAAGGATTTTATCTATATGAAGGCAAAGTGTTTGCTTTAGAAGTCCACTTTCTGCATGATACTGGAGCTAACAACACATGTATCAGGAAGGGATCAGTGCTACAAGGCTCAGCTGAGCTAAATCATTCTGTAATCTAGCTGAATCTTGTTTGCAGTAATCAAGATCCATTCTCTGACTTCTCCCTGGCAGCGCAATTTGATTTTGTAGGACTTCTGTCTGCTCTGATGATTACCTGGTCTGCTGCTGACAACTGCCTGTACTTTGCGGGGTAAATTGCTCAGCTCACAGAGGAAGTTAAAAACCCGGTGACACTCTAATTCATCCCAGCCTGCTATGAGGATCTGAAGATTACAAAAGAAAAGGGAAAAAATAGATTGAGCTATAGCTTTAGATCAAAAGGCAATTTCTCATATTAGATAGATACAAATCGTGTTGTTGTGTCTCCCCTTCCCTTCCCTCCCTGGGTAAGACTTAGTTACACCTCTAAATGTATTGCAAAAACACGGATTAATTTATAAAGCTATTTTTCTTTTCTATTTGTGATACTTGCGCTTTCTCCAGAAAGATACTGTACCTGTAAAAACACCCCATAGCACTGTAATCCCAAACAATGCAAAGGATTTGGGCAGCCAGTAAGTTTAAAGCAGGAAACCTGTAAGCAGAGAACACCATAAGCAAATTCCTGTGTCTGAAAATACTCAGTGCTCCTTGTGTACATCAATACTGATAATGGGGATTCAGGAGTCCCTTTCCTTCTTGTGCAAGGCAACACGTTCAGTAGCTATGTGACAGTTCAGCATTTTGTTTAAAACTGGTGTTGACTTGGTGCCCAAAAGGTATCTAAGATGAACTGCCCTGTTTTCAGGAGATGAACGTTTCCATGGAAAGCTGTGCTGTTCCACTACAGTATTTCTAGTTATCCACAAACTGAAGAGAAGCTGAAAACCTCTGATCTTGGAATATTTTAGGGAGAAAATAGGGGAAAGTGTTTTTAGGGAGAAGTAATACAGTTTATTAGCCCAGCTGAGACCTCGAGGGAAAAGAGGTTTTGGGCCAGAAGTGATGTAATGAATCACCCCCAACTCTCTTCCTCACCCCAGATTATTTTCATCCTTCATCAGCTCCCTGGTGTAACTCAACATGCAGTACCACAACCAATTTGTTTAGCTCAACTGAGACAGCAAGGTGGGAGAGGGAATGATCTGCTCTGGGCTGGAAGAAGGGGATGTAGGAACTACTTACGTCAGAATTCCTGCTCAGAAAGAAAATGGCAGTTGGAGAATAGCCTCGTGCTCAATATGCTGATTTAGGCTCTTTTATTATTGAAAAGAGGCAGCTTCCAAATCAATAAATTCATCGTACTGTGGTAGTAAAGTCCAGCAAAGGGAAGGTAAAAGACAATTCCACCAGAAATTGCCTTAAAGAAATTCAAGTGTCAACTCAAAGCCCTGGTGAAAGGAATGAGAACTTACTTCTGAGAGTACCTTGTGTATATACTTCAGCCTGTCTTTGGTAGGCAAGAGAAGTGTGCATCTCTTCAGCAGCAATCCTGTGAACAAAATAAGTAAACACACAGCTATGAGTATCTCACATGGCCTGTGTGTTGCTGAATTACCATTGGCATTCCCATCACAGGCATGCAGACACTAGTGAGAAAAAGGTGCTGCTGCAAGGCAAAAAGAAGAACAGAGCAGTGAGCTGTGCTTTGCAGAAGGGATGTATGCAGCAGGGACATCTTTTACCAAAGAAATGTTGTCAGGGAGAATGCAAGCTTCCTGTGCCATCACTTGTTTATGCGTTGTCTTAAATTCCCCAGCAGTCACAATTGGGCCCCTATTATAATAACTATTTTCCTTTTAGAATTACAGCTGTTAGAAATACTGGAAATAAATGTTACTTGTTGCACCTCTTTTGACAGCACCCTGGGGAGCTCCTTTACATCACAGAATGCTGAGCTTCCAAATTTTTCACAATAACCACATTCTCAAAAAAGAAAATATTCTAAATTATAGTGTAAAGCAGAGCTAACCGGTAACATTATTTTTGTGTACAGGGCTGAAATGGTATGTATTTAGGATGTCAAAGTCTGGAGTTCATTATAGTGTGGAACAACTGTTTGTTAAGGATTTTTTTCTAAATCACTGACAGAAAAGGAGTTAACAGCTTGCTGTTCAAAAACTTCTACCAGGATAATATACAGTGTCATAGAATTATTTAGGTTGGAAGAAACTTAAAGATCATCAAGTCCAACTAGATATATAAATAGTTTGTTAATTAATCAAACAAACCCACGGAGAAACCTGTACTTTTTTTTCTGAGTTGTCAGTCTCCCAAAAAACACAGAACTTCTTCAATGTCAAAAAGTGCTTTGTACATTCACCGTGCTTCTAAATTGACTCTTTCCTTAGAAGTGTGTTAGCATTCTTCCATGACAGACATAATTTATTTATTGTCCTGGGACATGGTCCAAAGCTCAGTCAAGTCAATTTTCTACTGACTAGATTAGACTTTGGAGAGAACTCCCTGAAGAACAGCTGAAACTGTTAAGGTAGCACAATCACAAGGGTACAGCCATCAGCACGCTGAGTTAAAAGGGCTGAGCAAAAGGTACTGCCCCTGGTTTTGTGCAGCAAAACCCTCCTGTGCTGAAGGTCAGCACCACAACCAGTTATAGCTCAAGTCCCTTTTAAATAATGACTGAAACGTTGACCCCGTTACAAGTGCTGGAAGATTTTACCACGCACTAGAGCGCAGCCAGACCCCTCTACGTTTAAGTGAGATTTATGGAACACGCAGGCTCTCTGCAGGCTCTCTGAACAGGAATGAGTTTTTCCCATTGAGCCCAGTCTTTCCTGCTGTAAAGTAAATATTGATTTTGTAACTGACCTCTTAAGGAAAACATTCCGGAGCCTTCCACTGACAGATATTGCCAATGATCTATGTATTTTAAAGATGTCTTATTTTTATTACCGGGCCTTCTATAACATCGGGCTCCTGCCTATATTTAAACAAGTTGCCGTTACATCTGTGGTTACTACAATGCCCAAACAAAATTTGATTTAAAAAAAAAATTAGTGTATCAGGCTTCATTTTAAAAACAAATCAAGCACTGAAATTATTTTAAGAGACCTCAAAACCTACAGGGATTGGTTACAATAAGATATCTTTGCTCTAAATAACTGTAACAGCATTCCTTTACCTTGTGTGTGCTTTCAAACCATACTGACACTATAATTCTGCATCTAGCCATGGCATCATTTTATTTCTCTGTCAAAGAAACTTTATTTAATCAGCTTGATAACAGTAAGTTAATACGGGTCAAATTAGGATTTAATTTAATTTGCTTTTCTGATTGATGAATGCTTACTGTGGGTGGGTGAAGGAATTTTTCAATGTTCCAGATGGATAAGAAAGAATATTTCATTTCTGAGCGATGGGCTGAATGAGATAGAATAAATGTCTTTTAAAAATTAGCAGAAAAGTTAGAAAGCAAACAATTTCTAACATGAGCTTGCACAGCGCTCCTCATTGCCATCAACTCTTGTCATTCTGATCTAGGTTTCTACTATGTCATGTCAAACGAGGTCTGGAAGAAAGAACAGATGAATCTTGCCATCCAGAAAGCCTTTGGTTAGCACCCTGTATACAATGACAGCAAAAGTGTAGGCATTGCCACATTACTGGGAGTGAAAGGAGAACGTGTTCTTCGTGTCCATTTCAGTCTTTGAACTCTGATACGAGGCTGCCAAAGAGAACACTAAGCAGTGACAACTGTGATAACATTTTTGTGATGAGCATACTTCTTTTCCAAGAAGTGGAATGCCATCTGCAACACATCTCTCGTAGCCTATCAGGCTTTCCAGTGGCAATGGTTGTTGGTCATTTCAGACCTAGACTGCACTTAAGTACTGCAGCTACATTTCCCAGACTGAGGAATGCAAGCTACTCCAAAGTGATACATGAAGGCAGTCTGAACAGCCAAATTCTTTCAGCTAGTGTGGGCCCTGGGAGTCTTGGTTTCTGCTGCAGTTTCCAGTTGTGGTGTCCAAATAAACTAAATTTGGGAAAATCTACTACTGAGAACTGATCCAGTCCCTCTGCTTTCTAGTTAATACGAAAAAAATAAACATGGAGGAGGCAGAAAGTACATTATTTTATCCAAAACTAAGAGGTTTTGGAATCATTTCAAGCAGTTCCTCCCACCCCCCCACCCCTCCAGTTAATGGTATTTGAGTGGGCCATTTGGCACAGGGAGGAACTTAACTTTCAGAAAGGGTTGCACAAATGTTTTGGGCCATACCCTCAGCATTTTACTAATCAATGGCTGTAACAGAAGAAACCTTTTAACCAAGTTTGCTTCCCCTCTTAATCGTTACCATTTGCATTAAAGGATCACCTAGAGATTTGTAGTGCTCTAATATATAGGATCCTTCTCTCTTGCCAGGTATCTCAATGTTATGAAAGTCCTGCAGTAAGAGCCTTCGGTTTCCTGATGGGGTTGAGATGTAATTAATAAGGCGGTTGCTGATGGTTTTTGACACCATGCTCAGCATGCTGATATCCTTCACTGAAAAAGCAAAACCCATTATGTGTGTAAATCTTCGCTGCGAGAAAAATGCTGATCAGCAGTCAATGACTTTATCTTACTTCAAAGATAGGCCAAGAAATAAGGTTTATAATAAATAAAATTTACTGTTTATCTCCCATGCCAACAGAATGTGCTAATTAGAAACGTATAGATCTAAGGAATACTTCTCACATAATAGGCAAAAGGTACTTTAAACAGTCTGCAATTATAACTTACTTTTTGGTCATGTAGTTCTTCATACATAAAAGCTGCAAATCAACCGAATAATTCATACAAAATATTTTTAACTAGCTAAACATTTCTAATAACAATGGCTTTTTTAAATGGAAAATTTCTGTGGTAATGCTCAGGTATCAGAAATAAAACCTCTCTTATTAGATTCTCACCTGAGAGATAGTTCAATAGCATTTGAAAGATCTCTAATGGCAATGTTTTAAAATATCCAAGTGCAGACAGAGATTGGGACTCTGTGTCCACAGTGCTGCAGTGCTGTTTGGAGTGACGGCTCCTGCACTTGTATTTCTGGTTAGGAATCAAGGTGCAGCTGGTCCTTGCAGTGGATGTCATTGTCCTGTCAGTCCCATGAATTTATCCTGGAGAGAAAATAGGAGAGTTGTATTTTGAGATGAGGAAAGTCTATCCAAAGCTAGGATAAGAGGAAATAACTCCATTGTTGGCACAGCAATGGAGTGTGAAAATCTTGTCACGTACCTAGGATAAATTTTAATTTAATACAAAGACATGGAATTTCCTAAAAACTTTTCTCATTCTGTGCCTCAGAGGAAGAAGTACTCTGGAAGACAGTTCTGCTCTCCAGGAGCTACATGCAATGGTACCAGTTACAGTAACCAACAACATTCTCTTACCTTGTTACACTAATTATTCAAAAGAACACAAAAAAAATAAATAGTAGTGATGTTACTGAAATTATTTTTGTTACTTGATTGCTTTAGAACAATTCCTACATATATACATGCTTGCATCTGACCAAACAGAAAGATAACAAGTAACAAAGTTCAAACAATTTTTCTCCTGCAGCACTGAAGTTGATATATGGCTTAATTTCATATGATGACTATGTGTGTGGCATACAAATGAATAAGGTATTGCCATCTCAAAAAATTTAATGACACTGGCTTTCCCAAAATGAAGGCCTGAAAAGCAATAGGTTTTAAAAGATAAATAAATATGATTTTTCTATGATGTCCCTTCTGGTTTCTGAGCCTCTACACTTCACACTGTCAACCAACATCGAGATTTAGTGACTCACTACATCTTAAAATCTTTGAACTGAGTTTTTTCACGCTATTTCTTGATTCCAGCAGCTGAAGCTTCAGGGAAAATGCCACAGAGAATGAGTGCTGCAGAATAATTACAAGAGCTGGCAGGACTGGTAGTAACACAACTGGAATCTGTCCAAGCTGCAGTGCAACATCCCAGTTACTGTCAGTGGGAAATACGCTCAGAGAATAGACTTCATTGTTTCAGAGATAAAAAAAATTTACAAAAATTACAGAAAACAAGTTCCAAACATCCTTCGTATTTATTGCCAAAGCATTCGAGCCAGGCCTCTCGAATACGCCACCGAGCAAAATCGCCACATCCACAATGGAAGCAGTGTTTGTGCTGACAACTGGAAGAACACGGGGCATTTCATTAACAGTGTTACAGATGGGTCGGGCTGACTCATGCTTGTGTGTGGTATAGAGTTTACATTGTGAAGGCAAGGAAGCCAAACTTCATTGGAAGCATTTTAATTGAGGTATGTTACGATTCTAGCGAGCTAAGGTAGCTTGTGCTTTGTAGTTTCACAGCGATCAGAACCAAATGCAGCTGCTCCAGAATGAGTGTTTCGTTTGGCTTTACACTCCTTAAGGAAAAGAGAGAAAACTGATGCAACTTTCAAGAATCCTGGAAGAACCTTCAAGAAATCACCCACGGATAAACAGAAAAGCTCCCACTCGCTTCCTTTCTGACTTGATGTGGTTTTTATTTCTCAGGGAATTCAGCCAGAGTGGTGCAATGGTCTGTGTACCTCCATCTGCTGCTGGGACACTGCTTGTTTAGAGAACTGCTTAATGGAGACTGGGAATTGAAAGGTAAATGTTAAATATTTAGCAAGCTAAACCCATAACACTATCCAGGAAGGGTCATCTTGTTTGTTGCCATAACCTAATTTGTTTACAAGGCAGAAAGCATCAACTTTCAGCGTTCTATACAATGTTTCTTGTCCTTAAGCAGTTGCTAAATTCCTGCTAATGGACGCACTTTTGTCCTGATTGATACTTTTCTGAGCATGTGTTAGCATTTGGCAAACATTTATTACAACAGGTTGTTTACTTTGGAGATTGGTTTGGATCCTTTCCATTTCCCTGCCTCATCGCAAGTAACATAAACGAATCACTTCAAATATTAGCAGGAATTCACCCCTTTTCCTTGTCAACACACACGAAAATGCACAAGTTCAAGTGAGGAACAGCAAACCTCGGGGCACCAGGCACAGCCACAGAGGATGTGAAGCTTTGTTACCCCATGGCCTACGCTGACATTTCACAGGAAGCCCATTTTTATTCCTGCTGAAGGCTCTGCATTGGCTTCATAGTACAAACCAGCCCTGTAAACATCTAAATCCACGGAAAACTGCGATGAAAAAGGGATCCCACTGCTGACAGCAATGGGGATTTGGTGCTGCGAGTGCAGGAATCCCTTCAGGAATTCCTCAGAGGAGAAGTGCCAGCATCTCAATTTTTTTTTTTAAGCACATCCCATGCTGTGTGTGCTGCTCAGGTGGCTGTGTTTGATGGGGTGGGCGATTTTTGCCCTTTTCCCTGTGCTTTTGTGTCAGAGTTAACGATGGGGGACCTGTAGGCCAAACAACGAGCGCTTCGCTAGGCCGCGTCCCGTCCTCTCCTCTCCTTCACATGGCTCCAAATTGCAGCTAAAAGGGCCAAAAGCAGCCACCTGCACCTCGGCACCACGTCCTGTCAGCAGAGAGGACCTTGCAGGCCGTACCTACCCACAGACACGGCGTGAGGAGCTCAGCTTTACCTCACAGAAATCCCTTCCCCACACGCACCCCCAGGCCGGGAGGGGAGTAGAGGCAGTGAGCAGGCCCCACACGTGTCCTGGAGGGGAAACAAAGCTGGAATTAATGTCGTTCGCTTGTTTATTTATATATTTGAATGCAGTTTATTTCGGTCTGGTGTCAGGACCTACTTTACCCGAGCTCAAAGGCGCAGCTGTGTGAGCACCGAGCTGCACACCCGCAGCACAACCTGGGTTGTGTTGGTGCGGGCTCAGCCCCTGCTCCCGCCATAGGACGAGAGGGCACGGCCTCATGTCGCACCAGGGGAGAGTGGGGTTGGATATTTGGAAAAATTTATCCTCCAAAGAGCGGGCAGGCATCGGGATGGGCTGCCCAGGGAGTGGTGGGGTCACCTGGGGGTGTTTGAGGAACCCACGTTCCTCGAGGTGAGGTGAGGCACTCAGGGACATGGTGGGAATGGGTTGGGGTTGCGCTTGGTGACCTGAGAGCTCCCAACCTCAGTAATTCTCTGATTCTGAGTCTGTAAACCCAGCGCAAAAGCTTCCAGGGTAATCAACAGGGCTGGCGGCTGCCTGGCGAAATCCCACCAGGCGCTTCGGAAGGAACAAACCACTGCAGCATTTTATGCCAGCTTTCAAAAGTATTAATAATACTCTCCCCCCACCTCCTCCTCCCGCGGACGCTGTGCTAATTGGCTGCCGATAATCGCTTTCCCGCCTTTCCCCCCCCCTCAGCGCGGAGGCCGCGGGGCTTCCCTTCCCGCCCTCTTAGCCCCGCCCCTCCCCGTAACGGCCGCCCGCGCGGGAAGCCACGCCCCTTCATGAATAATTAATGAAGGGGGCGGTCCCTGCGCCTCCATTTCAGGGCCCGGCGGCTGCGGCGTTTACGCTGAGGGGTGGTGGGGGCTGTATGGGGACCAGGCCCATCCATTAATGAGCCCAGGGTGCTGTTTGCCTTCAGACCTTAAGTGCACACTGCTGCCTCATGTGCAGCTTTTCCCCCCCAGGACCCCGAGGTCCTGCTCGGCCGCGCTGCCCTCAGTGAGCTCTGCTCCCGTCTGTACCCATATCTGGGATTGCCCCGACCCAACGCTGTGCACTTGGCTGTGTTGAATCCCATTAGGTTCACGCAGCCCTCGTTTTCCAGCCTGTCCAGGTCCCTCTGCACGGATCCCTCCCTTCTGCCGTGTCAGCTGCACCGCTCAGCTCGGGGTCAACACAGACCTGGCACTCATCAACATCTTCATTAACGACACAGTGGGATCCCGCGTGTCCTCAGCACTTTGCTGATGATGCACGAGACACACTTGTTGCACAGGTGCATGCAACCTGCCTGCAAACTGGCGATGGAGCAGCGAGCAGCTCGTGCTCACCTCCAAGCTGCTTTTTCCAACCGTGTGATTTCTTTTCAGGGCTGCTTCTGCCGGAGCCGTCTCCAAATCTCCGATCCTTTGGGGGATTGTGGCTGAGCCCCTGGGGAGAGGCTTTCTCCCTGCTCCAGAGGCACTTCCCATGCGATGGCAGCAGAGGGCTGCAGCTGCCTTCCAGGACTTTTCCCACGTAGGCTTTTCTTCTAACACACTTTTTTGTTTTGTTTTGTTTCCCCCCCTCCTCTGGGACTTTCTTCAATAAAGATTTGCTTTAGCAACACTGAAATAGAAACAACGTTAAGTGTCAAACCCAAACGCAATCACGCAGTCTGATCGCTGCAGCTTCCACCAACGTCAGCCAGAGTGGGAATGCCCCGGTGCTGTGACCACGGTTGCAGGGTTTTTGCTCAGGAGGTGAATTAGACAAGTGTGCAACGTGTTCCATCGTCTTGTGCTGAGCCTCTGTACGGCCCTTCAGCATTTCTGCTGCTCCCAGAAGCATCCTTCTCCTGGTGCAGCTTTTTGGAAGCGTTTCAGGGCTTCCTGAGCTCAAGGCTCCATCCATCCTCCCACATCCCACACACAGCGCTGGACCCAGCCTACAGAAATACACCTGGCTGCTTAACGATCGGCCTAATTAACGACAGCAGCAGTGACACCGGGTTGGTCAATGTTGTGTGGCAAAAGCGTTATCTCACGGTTGGTTCACGTTGGCGGAGTGAGTCACAGTTTTGTTGGGTTTTGTTGTTATTCTTTGGGGGTTCTGTAACCCTTACCGGTGTTTGCACGCTGCTTTGGGATGAAAGCTAATCAGGAATAAAAAAGCTGAGCTTTATAAACGAGGCAGTGCTGCTGCTGCTGAGTGCTTGTTTGTGCAGGAGTGGCCTCGTCCTGTGTCCCTGGTTTATCCCAGCGTGTGTGAGCAGCTACACCAGGCTGGGAGCAGCAGCTGGGGCTGGGGAGCTCTGCTGTGTAAATGACAGCAGCAGGACTTCAGCTTTTCGGATCTCTGGGGTTTAGACAGCGAACAGCTGCCGGTGAGATTTTCCAAGGAGCACAGCCAGGCACGGCAGGCATCCCCAGCCCATCGGGAGCTGTGGGTGCACGGCTGGAGCACCCCGTTACGTCCCTTCTGCAGTGGCTGTGTAGGCATGGGCTCAATCTTTGGTTCTCTGTCCTAAAAGTGCACGGTTTTCAAGAAAAACGTGGCAGAGCCCTGTGATGGTGTCATCAGCTGTGTTTAAATGCAGAGCTAGGAGTACCTCAGCAGAAAGGGATTTTGTGCTTCAGGGTGGGAAGCAGGCTCATGCCTGGACAAATTCCCCTATTTGTGTAAGGGAAGGGCTGTCTCCTTCCCTCATCCTGCTCAAAGCCAGCCTAATTTTAGACTCTGAGGGCAGAAAGTGTGTTAAAGCAACACCAACCCCCCCCAAACTGCCATTGCTCAGCACTTCTTTCAGGTGTTCTTTTTGCCTTTTATTTTAGAACATGCATTTGTTATGTCTGCAGGTGTTCCCCACGTCCACGTGGCCTGATTGCCACTAAATAATGAGGAAACTGTTGAGCAATAGACACAAAGTTGACTTTTTTTTTTGTTGTTGTGATGTCTTGAGTTGAGCTGGGGCATCACAAGAAAATACCAAAAGTGATGAGAGTCAAAAAAGAGAGTATTGGGGAAATTGTAGCACCAGCATGAAGCAGAGCAGCATCTGCTGCCCTACAGACATCACAAAATGGAAATAATAATAATAAAAAGCCACAGAAGAAGGACGTAGTGCTTCTGAGTTTCACGTCACTTTGTATGCAGTCTCAGGCAGTAACATTTCTTCTGCACTTGGTTTCAAACACATTTTTCCTGGTTTGCCAAGTGTGTGTGTTTCTTCCTGAGGTTGTGATGGAGCTCTGAGATGTTTTTAAGGAGCTTCGATGCAGTTTCATTGATGCTCCAAGAGAGCAGCGTGAGGCTCGTTGCAAAATGATAAAAGTGTGCAATTAGAGGGGGAACGCTGGCTCACCCAGTGCCAGCGACGTGCAAGGATGGGGGGGTAATTAAGGCACCGCTTTGTATCATCCTTAATGAATCTCTGGCTAAAATCACCGTGTCCTCTCGGGCTCGCAGTTCTATTTAAGGGCTGCTGGGAGGCTGATGGATGGCACAGGTCTGAGAGGGGCAGCAGCAGACACAGCCCCAGGCACGGCCCAGACCTTGGGAGCTGTTGGATTTGCTGAGAAAGTGATCGGAATTCCGATACCACAAAGTCCAATTTTCATGGGTTTTTGTCCTTCCAGAACTCAGCAATATGGATGTGACGTGCCTGGAGGAATTAGAAGAGAAAGAAGATAATCGAAAATACAGCAAAAATAGGAAAACAGAGAAAAAATTACAAGTACTTAGTAAATGGTGAATACCTGGCCTGGCTGCTCTGATCCTTGCTGCATTCCCTGGTGCTGCACCATCCTTGTCCTCACTGCAATGCCAAAACAAAGTGATGCTCTGTTGAAACTTGGGGCTGCAGAAAAGCACGATGGAGTTCCCAGAATTTCGAGGTGTCCTCGTTCCTGGCTGCACCATAAATCTCAGTCTGGGACACGCGAGGAAGAGGGGCAGGAGGAGGTTTAATGCCAGGAGTTGCCATTTTCTCCTTGCCTCTTCTACCTCGTTTGCAGCTGAGACAAATGAATATTGCTGTGTCCTTCCACAGTGCCTTTCAGCCAAGGGTCTCCGTGTGCGTGGAGTCCCAGAGCTGTGTAAGGAGCCCCGTGAAGGAGGACAGCCTCATTCACTGAGCTGGGAGAGCTGGGGGCTCCGTGGGGCTGCTTGGAACTGCATGGCAGCCCCGAGGCAGAACCCAGAGCTGATGGTGAAAACACTGAGACGAGGAAATGTCAGATAGAGAGGGGGAGGTGGATGCCAAGGGGCTGCATGGTTGTGAACTGAGTGTGCTGTTGATCCTTTGTCAGATATTTGGCTTTCACTCACATCAGATGAGTTCCCCAGCGTTCCCTAGGTCCTAGCTATGGTTTCTCAGCTTTCCACTCCTCCTTCCCTAAAAATAATCCCTATATTATTCCTGTCGCCAGCTTTTCTCCATCTTCCACACTTGCAGAGAAATAGATACCAGCCCCAAAAAAAGAAGAGGATTACTAAGAATTCATTAGCATCTCAAATCAAGTTCCTCGGGTTTTCTGAGGAGCCGAGCAAACCTGTCAGAGTGTAACTGGTGCTCTTCCTTTCTGTTTCTTTTTAAGATGCAACGTTTGGCCCTAAACAGATGGGAACCTGTCAGCACAACACGGAGATAATTATCTGCCTGAGCCATGGGAAGCTTCGTAGCAGATAGGAAGTTACTGCAGCCAATACCACTCTGCTTCACCGTCTTATCAGTTTTCTCAGGCTGAGCATATTGCTAAGCCCCATTGTTCCTTCGAAGAAACACCGAGAAAAACCTCGTTTCCATGGGGAACTTCCATGGGTGTAGGCAGCAGCGATTGATCTTCCATGGGTGTTTGGGTTTGCCTTGTATCAAAGCACCTGGCTGCGATCAATAACGGCGTTTTCCAATCACACCTTTGTGACAGCTGCTCCGGGGGCTCAATGTGAGGCTGGGATGGGGTCAGTTGGGAGCACTGTGTTGTCCTTCCTGGGCCCTGCCCTGGGGTCTGCTGGCCCTTTGGGTAACGCTGCATCGCTGCAGCACGGTGCTGGGAGGCTCCCACCCCTCTCTGCAAATCAGAAACCGAGACCCTATGGCCTCACTTGTTAAAAAGCAGATTTTTTAACATATTTTTTCTGATCCGGAAGAAGAGGGTGAATCCCAAAGTTCCCTTTTACCCCTCAATCTGGAGAATTCCATCTCACGCACCTAGGTCTGTTCTTCACCCTGCTGCCACGTTAAATTATCGTCTCCTGTCCCTGGGTAATTAGTGCTGCTCTGCTCTGGGTCAGGGCACCATGCATCCCGCTGAGCAGCAGGGCGATGTGTTACAAATGTTATTGAGGCAGGAATCTGGTGGCTTTGGGGTGAAACGTAACAGAAACACAATAACCATGGTGGGAGTGGGGTTTTTTTTGTGGCAGTGGGAAGCGTGCCTGCAGGTTTACAAGAACTCAGTCACTTCATTACTGGGAAACACCAACTCCTACAAATGCAAACGGCTGGATCTTTGTGTTCAACGTGTTGTTTCTCTTTGTGGAGGTTTAGAAAAAGCCAAATTTCTGGAGGACTTTTGGGTTATGAACACGACCAGCTTCTGAGATGGACATGAGGCTCGCTGTCATCCCAGCAGGAAGATTTTTCCCCCTGAAAACACCCCCTGAGGGTCTGTAAGTATTTTATTTTAGTATTACTAACAGCAAATCTGCAATTTGTTTGCAAGAAAGGAAATTATTCCCATCCCTCCTTTCTAGACAAGGAAACCCAAGACGTAAACGTTTAATATGCAACGAGGCAAGGACCTGGGGAGCACTAATTCCTTGCTCCCAGTTGTAACCAAAGCTTCATTCCATAGCTCTCGTCGAGTGCAGATCTCTTCAAGATTCCATCCCACCACCCACAGGCCCTTTCGTAGCAATCTGCTCCCTGCTTGCTTTCAGGGCTGTTAATTAGGGTTCAGCACGCTGGGTACCTGCACTTGCATTTCCAGGATACAAACCCGTGTTTGTTTGCGTAATGCCTGAAGTATTTGTTCCCTGCTGCAGGGATGACACTTAGTATGAAAACTATTTGTTGGGTAGAGCTGATTTTTTTACATTTTTTGCTTATTTGCATGTCATGAAGTATCTGCTTTATATGTATATTTATATAATTGCTATATTCTAATTATAAATCTGCTACTTCTCTGCTCATAAAAATAACTAGAACATGGCACTGGGACAGTGGAGTTCTTTTCTTATGCTTCAATTCCCTCCTGGCTGCATTGTGTTAGCACAGTTCTCCCAAACCTGGAAGAGACACCTGGGGAGGAGGGGCTGAGCAGGCTGTGAGGGGCTTGGGAAAATGGAAAGAAAGCTGAGAAGCAGCAAATGCATGACTTAAAATCCTGCAATGTGATGATAGCTACTGAAAGGGGGTACAAAACCAGTGACGCTTGCTTCTGAAGGACAAAATTGCTTAGCAAACGCTGCATTTAGCTCCTCAAGGCAAGAAGCAGTACATGCATATGCTGTGTAACTGCCCCAGGCAGGGAGTTTACCAGCTCAATAGCCAGAGGCAAGGCACAGAGGTGCTGTTCTGTATCACAGGTGATGCTGTTCCCCATTACAGGTGATGCTGTTCCACATTACAGATGAGTGCTGGGATGTCAGTGACTCCAGCACTGGAGACCTGTGCTGCCTCAATCCCAGCCCAGGCTGTGCCACCACCTCTGCCTCTGTGCATCTCATGAGGTTCCCTTCCCTCTGCTCGGTGACACGAAGCAGATGAAGGTGCTGCCATTCCTGTGCTGCTTTGGATGTTTCTCCACCATGCAGCAGTCTGCAAGGCACATGCGTGGGGAGGGTGAGCAGCCAGCCCTTGCCCAGCTCTGCCCATCGCAGCCCCTCGGGCTGTAACACAGATGGAAGCGGTGCCATCAAAGCCCCTGCTGGAATTAATTGAGTGATAGCCACAGCTAATTGCAGGAGCGGCTTTTTCCTGCAGCTCATAACCCCCTTTCAGTTACCCCACGGTGCTGATGTGTCCTCATGTGCAGCAGTGAAGGGAGCCTGAACCTGGGGGTGAGACCCAGAGGTCCCAGGGAACGACCTTTAAGGGATTTGCATTTATGGGATAATTTGGCACCAATGTAGAGATCCAAACACGAAACCTGAGTGCTGTCAGGGAGTCAAACGGAACAAGAAAGTTGCATTGTTCAAGCTGAAAAGCCTTCTAAAATTCTAAATAAGCTGAGCAGATAAAAATAGAAGAAAATTACAGTCTTGATCCAAACCTCAATTACACTAGTTTTTATCCTTGATGTGTCCTGGGAACACCTCCTGATAAGATGTGTTATTACTGAAAGAGAAAAGGATGTACTTAAAAAAAAATCTTTGTATTCTTACAGTGCCATTAAAAGCATACAAAACGAAAGATGAAAGCAAAAATAATTCAGACTCTGCTTAGCAGTTTGCATAACGTGACCAATAATCCTTTGCGTGTTTTATTTTGAAAACAAAGCAGTCCAAAAGGGAAGATTTCTTTTTTTTTTTTTATATTAAGACTCTATTCCATGCAGATAACCCCTAGCAAATACATTGTGTTCAAAGACAGTTAAAGTGCCTTCAGTCCCCTGAACAGTCCAACTGTGCTGTGGATTCAAGTATGTGGAAAATAGAAGTAAGCCTTTAGCTGTTAGGAGTGTTGGGTTTGTTCTGGGTCCTGCTCCCACCCAGGGGCTGCCCCCCAGTTTCTCTGCTCTCTGGTGAGCCCCTGGGCTGCTGTTGTGATGGCTGAAGGCAGACACGTGTGCCCTGCAGCCCCAGCCCCAGCTGTAACGCGCTCAATAACACACAGACACTGTGCTGGGAAGGCAGCCCCAGGGCTGGGTTCGATAGAATCCAGAGGAACACCCCAGGATGCGCCTAGAGAAATCATAACTAAAGCAAAAGCAAAATCTCCGTGTCCCGGTTGTCCTCGTGGTGGTCGTGCTTCAGCACTGGGGCTGGGCAGGATTATCCAGCATCCTGGAGGGATGCGCGGGGCTGGGAGCAGCTCTTGGTGGGACTAACGACATTTTTCTCTTTCTTCCAGGCATCAGCAACACTACAGTTGGGATTTCTGGAATTTAATAGGTGACCTGTCCCACTAGAAAGCTTTGTGCAAAATAAAATAAAAAAAAATTGCAGAGAAGATCGGTCCCTGCTGATTCTCGAGCTCCCCAGGTGTGAACCTCACCAAAGGACAGGTGATGGTTCTGCCCTCCTCCTCCTCCTCCTCCTCCTCCTGCAGACAGCGTCCTGCTGCTCAGGGCAGGCAGAGCAGAGCACTCACGCTGGGACCGGACCCCTCTGCCCATGGCATGCACGGGGCTGCAGGCAGAACCTCGCTGCTCTGCCCCGAGCATCAGTGTTGCTGTGAAGCTGACATCACCCCACAGCACCCAGCACAAGGCAGCCCCACCACCCATGGAACAGCCACACACCACACCACAGCCTGCTGTGTATCATTTCTTTGCTTTAAGGAGGAAAGAAAATAAAAAATAAAAGCCTTCCTGTCTCCAGGCACTCAGAATTTGACATCTGTCCTGCAGCGTGCTTTCTGGACCTCAATCATTTCTGTGCTATGGCACTTGGAGGTTGGTTTTTGTGTTTTTTTTTTTCTCCTCCTATCTGATCCTCCTTGGAATCCTTTTAAGATGCTGGCTGCAGTAATGCAGCACTGGTTTCTACAGCTCAATTGCGCTCTATTTAAAGTCTGTTTGCTTTCAAATTCGCAGCGTTTCAGACGTGTTGGATGTTACCTAGGGGAAGAGAAGTACCTGAAAACCTTGCTGTTATTGTGTATGTGCAGTAAGAAAACCAGTAAAAACAAGGCCATTATCTGAAACGATTGAAACCCAGAGAAAATTCCTTAGCAGCTTATAACCATTGCAAAGATCAGATCCGGGGCAAAAGCTAGATGACAGCGTTCCTTTGAATTCTTTCTATTTCAGGGAAATGGGGAAAAAACAACCTTCCAGTCGAAAGCTTTATTTGGGAATAAGGTTTATCTTTGAAATGTGTCTGCAGAGAGACTGGCTGGGTCGTAACAGCTTGGCAGGGCTCAGCCTGACGTGCCCTGTGAAAGCATCGCGGTGCCTTTATCCCGTAATAAGATGCAGCAAAAGTCTCCCTGGTGGCTACACATGAGAAAGTATAATCTAGGGTCTAAATGCCACAAAGCATCCATATTTTTCTTTAATGGCTATATAAATTCAGCAGATGAGAAGGAAAACATTAATTAGACAGACCCTGCCTTTGGCAGTAATCACCACCAGTGACAGCTGAACCAGCCAGTGGATAAAATACGCACCAGAGATGATTTCGGAATAAATAACTCAGCATCAAGAGGTAAGAAAACAAACAAACAAAAACCTAACACCTTTTTTTGGTAGGAGAAAGAAAGCTGTACCTGACACTGGGCTTTGGACTTTTCTCTCTTTTTTCATGCAACCTTTCCTGGGTTTAGGGCCCAACCCTGCTCTGGCTGGTGGCTGTGGAGCAGGGTCTGCGTTTCTGCAGGTGGGTCAGGAATTGGGTTGCACAGAAGGAGCAGAACAACCCTGAGAGGTCTGGTGCTGAAGCCCTTAGAGCTAGGGTCAGATTCTGGGATCACGGTCTCAGTACCAATGCAGATCAGGGGCCTATCACAGACATAATTAAAAAAAAAATAGAAAAAAAATCCGCTGACTTCAGCAGGCTCTAAGTGCTACCATGTTAACAAGGCATTTCTCAGGTTTTCAGTGACATCAAGGCACGTCTGCCTTCGTTCTTATCGAGGTGAAGCTCCCACGGGTGGGTTGGGTTTGCCCCGGGATGTCACCCGTGGCAGAACATCGCCTCTGCTCGTGCTCTGTCCCCATCCTCTGCCTTTGAAACCCACTCTGGGTTCAGTGGCCACACCATGAAGATGGTTTGAAGGAATCTAAGGACTTTTTTCTTCCAGCCTCTGCTTCCTTTAGGGTAAGGGGCATAGGTAGTAATTTAAGAAAATAATTGGATGCCAGAAAGTGCATCGGAGCCACTGGCTCACAGACACCCTGGAGGTGGATCCCTAGCAGGGGTTTGCCCTTCAGATAAACAGGTTTCCCTTTCTGCTGGAGCAGGGAGGAGGAGCTGGTACTTGGACGGGAGGAGGGCAGGATGCGGAGCACCAGCTGCAGGATGAAGACACGGGCAGGAGCCTTCTCAGCCCTGAAGATAAAATGAAATGCTGCCTGCCCCGGGGAGAAGGCGAAGGGGAAAGGGCTGGGGAGAGAGGTGAGCCCAGGGAGCCAGCCCTACCGCAGCTACAGCCAGACAGCACAACCCAACCACGAAAGAAAACCCCGCGCCAAGCCGAAATCTGACCGCGTTCTTCTCCCACCACGGGAAGGGCTGGGCTGCAGGCAGAGCCCGGTGCCTCCGCTCCCGGCTCCGCCATCCCAGGAGCAGCCCCAGCTCCTCACCGAGCCCCGACTCCTCCTCTTCAACATCGGGTCTTTTTCCTCTGCTCCATCTCTCTTTTTCCAAGAGGGGAAAGGCTTTGCCGTAGAACAACAGAAGACTCCAAGAGGTGGGACACGGGAGGTCGGAGGTGCAGGGGGGAAGCGCTCAGCACTGCTCCGCTTCCACGAAGCTCTCCTTCTCGTGGCTGCCCGCCTCCACCTCGGCGTACGTCGCCTGGTTGCTGTGATTGCGGAACTTCATGGCGGGCCAACGGTGCGGCCTCCGCTGCGGACAGAACCGAGGAGAGAAATCAGGCAGCTTTCCACCCATGGGAAGTCTGAAGTTGGCTTTGTGAGAGCTTGACTTTCTTTAAGTGGTCGTGCTTGAAGGAGTTCATGGCAATGGTTCAGTCCCAGAGTTGAGCCAGGGATAGGGTGAAGATGGGGAGCTGGAAACTCAAAGCCAGGGCTCACATCAGCCCCAGGACAAGGACGGGATGGCCATGGGCTCCCTGTGTGACCACACGTGGGTCAGCCCCGTGCCCCTGTCTGCAGCATGGGGACAACAGCCCTGTGCTGCCAGCTGGGTGCTGGGAAGGGAAATGCACCAAACATTGCCACGTGCTCCGGTGCTGCACTGCTAAAGGCCATGAAGATGGATCCTCCATGACCTCTTTGGATGGGGCACAAGGAGGGGAGAAGTGCTGGAGGAACAGCCAGCGAGGGACGAGGGGAGGCTGAGGGCTCAGCTCCTGTGCTGGGATCCAGCCCGCTGCTGCCTGCCTGAGGATCCTGCACCGAGCAGCCTCCAGGCTTTCAGCAGCAGATGGAGATTGTCAGACCCCCCATCTTCCTGAGAATTAAAATCTTCCACTTGGAGTGTTCACACCAGCACTCACACAGCAGCTGATGGCATGACATCTATCAGCAGAGGCTGACAATCTGAGTCAACAGAACCCAGCTGGGCAGCTCCAAAGGCTCCGAGGGAGCCCTCAGCCAGGCTCAGTGCAACTGCTCAGGCTGCAGGTGGGAGGGTCTGAGGTCAGACCAGGAGAAAAGGCAACGTGTGAATGGGAGCAGAGGAAAGAGCGTGAAATAAAGCAGCGTGGGAGGGAGGGAGCCTAAGTTTAAGGCATCATCAGCTGGAAGCTGGGAGGTGGCTGTGGCTCCAGGACCGTGCAAAGAACCTCGGATGTGAAATTACCAAAGTTCTCCCCTCTTTGCTCCACGCTCTGCTCTGGAAGGGCAGGATGGGTGCTGATAGCAGAGGGAGAGGAAACGGACTGGGGAAGGGTTCCCCACTCACCTCGATGAAGAAGAGGGCGGCGTTGGAGGTGGGGTGGCTGTTGATGTAGATCCCTGCCAGGATGATGGCTGCGATGAGCAGCACGGCCAGCACGATGCCCACGATCGTCCCGGTGTGGATCGGGGAGCTCGCTTTCTGCGAAGGAAGGCTGCTTCCCACACCTGCAACAAGAACTCAGCTGGGTCTGGGACTGGGCTGAGACCTTGGGAAAAGAAAGGGCACCCAAGGGGGAGGGCTCAGGGCCTCCCCACAGCTGGCACTGCTCAGTGTGACGGTACCAGCTCAGCTGCCTGTCCCTGGGACTGAGATGGGATTCAAGAGCTGGAAAAGGCAGAGGTGGGCTCATGGAAAGTACATTTTACATTTGAACTTTACAGTGCTCTTTGGCACAGCCGGGGAAATTCAGAAGGAAAATGGCTTTTTGTAAAAGTGCAAAGGGAATTACGTGGAGAAGGAGAACTCATCGGCTCCGTTCCCCTGGCAGAGCTGGGAAAGGTGGGAAAAGCACAGAGACAGCAGCAGGGAACAACAACTTGGTCCTGGCTCTCACGTTTTGTAGCCTGAAATGGCATTAATCAGGGGAAGGACCAGAAGATTCTTATCTTGATTACATCCTTCCAGCCCCAGCTTCACCTGTGCATCCCAGCTCTGCCCTGCGTTTGCTCTCGGTGTAACACAGGGAGCAGAGAAGAGGGCCTTACCTTCACCTGCATACTGATTGAGCTTCGTGTCGTCTGAAAGAAGAAGAAAACAAAGAGTGGAGGGCCTTGTGAGATATCCCCCCGTGCTTCCCACCCCTCTGTTCCAGGGGCACTGCCAGCACCCAGCCCTCGGCACAGCATTTGTGTGGGCACTGAGCTGGGAGGGGGCGAAGGGCACCCAGAGACAGAAACCAACGGTGCAGGCATGTGCCGTGCGCTTCATCTTCCTTCCCAAAGGTGCCACCTGCAGCACAAACATCTGGGGAGAAGCCACTGAGCACGCTCAGTGAGCAGGGCAGGATGATAAGGGCCTGGAGGATGGCAGGGCTGGCGTCTGCTGTGCTGTGCAGCCAGCATCCCCTGCCCAAACCGAGGGATGCTGCTCCGCCGATGCCTTCCATGGGCTCCAAAACCCAACTCCATTTTTGCACTCATACTGGAACCACCAGGATGCATCACATGGGGTTTGAGGGCATGATGCCACTGCCTGGCGTGCAGGTGGCCCCGTGGTGTCACCCTGGGCCGGGAGGTGCTGGGGGTCGGCCCCATCCTTGGCTGTGCTGCTCCAGATGAGGTTCGCTGCCTGCTGCAGCTGCCTGCTTGTTTGCTTCCAAGATTACAAATTAACTTCATGCTTGACTGTGTCACAGAACGCCTCTTGTTCTTCTTCCAGGAATTGGCGATGAGTTGGAAAATAATCTCAGCGGCGGTGTTACGCTCCCCCTTCCTTTAATTGCTCCTTTCAAAGTCAGCTCTGCCAGCCAGGCACTCCGTTCCCCCCCAGCTCCTTCCCGTGGCTGAAGGACAATTACCAACGTTCCTTTCTATTTATTCTAATTAGCAGTTTGCGTTAGGGACTATTAAGCAGCGGAATGGAAGTGATACCTGCCGCCAGGATCCGAGGGGCGAGCCCTGCCTTAATGGGATTATCAAGCTCTGGAGCAGGGCTGGCTCCAGGGATGCTCGGGTCTTTCTCTGGAGCTGGGAGCAGCGCGGTCACACGCCTGCGCTGCATCCCCGCCAGCCCTGAGTCACCGGCAGGGACCGAACGCGTGAAAAACATCAGCCCCTGTGCAATGGATGGGGCCGGGAGCCCAGATGTGCCCCTACCTTCCGTCGTGAGGCTGTCGATGAAGAGTGGGGCTGTGGGGGTGGCCGTGTCCCCATCCAGGGGTGACGAGGAGCCGTCGGGGGGGGACGAGTAGCCGCCGTCCTCTGCTAAATCCTCGCAGCTCTTCGCCTCTGCCTGGGGGGAGAGCACAGCTCAAGGCGTGGGTATGGGTTGGGGTGATGTGCACTGGGGTCAGGGAACGGGACGGGATGGGATGGGATCCCTCCTGGTGTGGAAGTGGGGATGTGGCCCCAAAGTGCTGAGAATTGGGGAGGGGGGGACCTGGAGGAGATGTTTGGGAACAGTGGGTTAGGGCAGCTGGCAGCGATCTGCAGCCTGACCTCCCTGCACCGAGCACGGCCCCGTGTCCCTCCTCATCCCTCGTTCTTGGTAAACAGGGAACAAGGATGAGTGTTCAGTGGGGGAAAAAAAAAAAAATTAAGAAGAAAAAAAATAAAAATCACCAAAACAACAAAACACCAAAGCAGAAACAGATGTTTTGTTAGCGCTGATCTGAGACAAAGAAACGGCTGCATGCAATGCAGAGATAGCTGTGCTAACAAGGAGAAAACAAAATTGTAAGGGCTGATTTCTTGATTTCTTCATGCTTCAGAGGGTGAGGAGCAAACACCCCAGCACGCTCCAGGTCTCTGCACCCCCACCAAGCAGCCCTGCTGTAAGGGGAAGGGGACACCCAAAGGGACACCCGAGCTGCTCCAGAACAGCACGGGGCAAGCGGAGCTGGGAGTGAATTTTGGAGCTGGGATCATCGTGCACAGCCCCGGTCCTACCTGCTGCCCGCAGCCGTAGGACAGCCACTCCTCACGGTACCGGTCAAAGCCACTGGAACATCTGCAGGGAGAGAAAGGGTTAACCCGAGGTGGGTGAGATCCTGACGGTCTCTGTGCTGCCCAGCGATGGGCACTGTGCATCAGCACTCAAAATTTTGGAGAATTGGGAAGGGTACACGCGTTGGTCTCCATTGGGGATTGCAGAGCAGCTGTGCTGGAAGGGCCCAGATGTTCCCCTTTGCAAAAGGTGGAAAATGGTCAACGCTTCTTCTCCAAGGAAAACAGAGAGGCAGAGAAATCGGAAAAATATATAGACTGAGTTTGAATTTCCACTCCCCGGACTCTGCGCCAGGGCGAGGTCATGGTCTCCATACAAGTTTGTTTTGTGGTTTTTTTTTTTCTTCCCAGAAACATCTGCACAGGAAAAGCCCATTAAAGAAATTATAAACGACATCGGGAAAACACCATCTACAGAACCAGGGACTGAATCCACCCTCTGACCTTTGCAGAGTCTCTGGGGCCACCAAACTGATGCAGGCGGTCCTTTACCCATCCAAGCAACCACAGCCACAAAGTGCCTGGGGTCCTGCTCAGCCCTGCTGCTGAAGTGCAGCTTCTGAAACAATCTGGGGCTCAGCACAGGCAAAGGTGCAAAGCCCGGAGGAGAGCTGCCCTGCTGCTGAGACCTTGCAGAGTCGCTGCACGAGTGATGGGTGCAGCCCTGGTTGGGGGTGATGGTGTGGGGCGGTGCAAGGTGGCACCTCCAAAGCATGGCAGCCTCTGTGCCGTGCAAGGATCTGTGTTACTGGGTCCCCTCCCCTGCTGCCAGCTCCACATTAGCGGAGCTGCACGACCTCATTAAGCCTCTCCTGCTGGGGCTGAAGGAGAATGGAGCTGGGGCTGCTGTGGGGGTCCCGGGGGCTCTCCCATCCCACGGGGCCGGGGCTGTCCCCATGGCTGGGGGCATTGCATCCCCTGCTGCCTGGGACTCTGCTTCTGGCCAAACCCACAGCCCCAGAGGGGAGAGCTTCCCCAGCTCAAATCTCGCTGATGAAAGCGTCCTTCCTCCGCGTCCCAGCTCCGGCACCGAGCCCCAGGAATTGGCTCTGGCAGCGCTTGGAACCCGAGATCAGACCTGCACCGACCCACTGACCCCGAGACAACGCTACAGCATCGCTCTAGCAACAAAAAAATAACAGGAAAAGGGAGGAAAACTGCTAAAAAACCCCTCAGCGACAGCGATGCAGGCATCAGAGACAAACCCCAGAGTGATGCTTGCACCCCAGCCCTAGGAAAGCCGACAGGAGAGGTGGTGGGGATGAAGCCCCCCCGGGAGGAGCCCCCCCAGCTACCTCTGCAGGACGTGGCACCAGCTGCAGTTGAAGGTCAGCGCCGAGCTCACGCAGACGTCACAGCTCTGGTGCTGGAGACAGGCTGCAAGAGAGGGGGGAGTGGTGCGGTGTCCTGGGAGGGGGCAGCACCCCCCCCCCAGCGGGAACAGACCCACAGCCCTCTGTAAATGCCTTCCCCTTCTCTTTAGGGGGGAATAAAACACATCGGAGGTGGCTCAGGGGGGAGGAAGCAACGCCAACAGCTTCACCCCCTGCTGCTGGAATGTCCCTATGGAGCTGTGCAGTGGTGTCCCACACTGATCCCCGCTTCTTGCCCGGCCCAGGAGCTGCCCAGGGGCTGCAGGGAGTGCAGGAGAGCAGCGGTGTCACCCGGGTTCCTCACTCTGACCTCAATAAAGCTAAAACTTAGCTCCCCCTGCCCCATAAAGAACAAAGCTCTGCGATGAGCAGTGCTGACCCTGCGGCTCCTCTCGAGGTGCTGCTCCCAGCCACCCTCACTGCTGGGGGAAAGCAGAACCAAAGAGAAAAATCCCATTGCAGAACGCTCCTTTACGACCTGCTCCGCAGGAACGCTGCCTGCTGCTAAACTTGCCATCACGTACCCCGGGGAGACCATCGAAATGCACAACCCTGGGGTCCTGGGGGCAGATTGACTCCCTGCTCTGCATTTACACACTGCGAGTTCCCCTCGTGTGCTGCCTCCGTGGCTCTACAAACGCATTCGGCTGGGGGGGGGCAGGGAAATGCCAGGTGCTGCCCAGCACAACCCCTGCACGCAGCCTGCGAGGCACGGGGGGTGAATCCTGGGTGCAATCCCTGCCCTGCCCTGCTCTTTGCTCTCTGCCTTTCCCAGCAGCTGTTAGCAGGAACCCCCTCACCCCACCCTGACCCCCCACTCACTGGGCAGCGGGGTGAACTCCACGGCAGACATGTTGGTGATGCTGCTGGTGTCCAGCTCCACGCGATGGTACTCGTAGATGGTGCGGCGACGCGACTCTGCGGGGCCAAGGTGTTGCTTTAGGCCGGGCACGACCCCCCCACACCCACCCTATGCATGGTCCCAACCCTGCAGAAGGCTCCTGGGGGACAGGGCAGCAGAGGAGGCCGAGCAGGAGGTGCTGGGAGGGGGTCAGGACATGGAAATCCCCTTCCCTGCTCCCCCAGGAACAGCTCAGAGCTCTCTGCTCCCCGATCAGAGCATCCCGGGGTGGCTGTGGTCCAGCCCTGCATCACTCCCAACAGACTCAGACTGCACACTGCTCCCAGGGCTCCGCAGCTCCATCCTCCTCCATCCCCACCATCTTCCCCTGCCCTCCTCCTCCTCCTCCTCCTCTCCCCTCTGTGCTGGGAGCCCCACAGCCCCTGCCCCATCGCCTCCTCCCTCTGAGCATCGCTCCGTCCCCTCCTGAGGTCCCCACGTGCACCTCCCACATCCCCACAGTGCTCCCCCAGGGCTGGGAGAGCCCTCAGGCACGGGGAGGGGGCAGCAGCCCCCCCGAGGCTTCCACGCAAACTGCTGTAACGAGCAAGGGCCAGATGGCAGGCTCCAGAAATAACGAGCCGGGGAGGCAGGAGAAGCGTGGTCGGGTGCCTCGTGCAGGGGAAGGGAGGGATGGAGCAGCCCCTCTGCAGGGCTCACACGTGTCACGTGCAGGACACACACGTGGACATGCATGCACTGCGTCTTGCTGGCACTTGGAGCTCGTGTCCCACGTGGAACAAACGTGTGGGTGTGCGTGGCAGCACGGCTGTGGAGTGCAGCACTGGGGCTGGGAGCAGGGGAGGGCCCCGGAGCGCTGCACCCCGTGGGGGATGCCCCCAGGCTGTGGGACACGAGGGGACACGTGGAGATGCAGCCCCGCAGTGACTCACCGGGCACCTCAGGGGATGGGTTGAGGACCATGAAGGCATCAGAGAGCCCGGCCTTCACCGGGTGCTGCGCGGCGCTGATCTGCAGCACGGGCACTGGGATCTGCCAAGGGGAGAGGTGAGATGGAGCCGGACCTGCTCAGCCCCGGGGTGCCCAGCACCCAGCACCCAGCGGACGCAATGGGCTGTGCTCACCTCCTTGTACCCAAAGACGATCCTGCCGCTGCGGTGCAGCGCAGCCTGGAAGGTGAAGCTGCCCATGTCCTCCTTCCCCTGGAGGTACACCTTATCCCACTGCACCACAAAAACTGTGCCTGGAGGGGGGGAGAGCACAGTGGACCACTCCTCCCATCTCTCCTCCCCACACCATCCCCCCCCTGCCTGCCCCCCAGCGCAGAGCAGCGTGGCTCACCGTTATCCAGGTACTGCACGGTGGAGTTTCGGGAGTAGCTGGGGTTGAAGTTGGCCATGAGCGGTGCCACGTACTGCGTGGCCGTCAGCATGCGGTGGATGACGTCCCCCATGAAGATGAACCCTGGGCGAGCAGAGGTGGGGAGGGGGACAGGTCGCATCCCATCCCACCCCAGGCAGCAGTGAGCAGCCCCCCCGCCCCGCTCACCTCCGGTCGCTATCGTCACCTGGCGCAGGAGGTGGCCATAGAAGGGGAAATCGAAGGAGAGGACGATTCTCTGCGGGAGGAGATGGGGTGAGGACAGCGGTCAGGAGGTGGAAAACAGCTCAGGGTGGGGCACGGGGGCTGTGCCCATCAGCATCAGCCCCAGCTTGGAGCAACCCCGGGGGGCTGGTGGGCACCCCACCCCCTTCTGCACTGCAGGAATGAGTCTGGGGGCACCCTGACCCCATGGCTCATCCCCTTCTGCCCCACAGCAATGGGTCTGGGGGCACCCCAATGCTTTCCCCAGGCTGTGGGGCTGCGGGCAGGGACATCCCCACGGGGTGGGCTCACCGAGGCCTGCCTGTGGGTGTTGGAGAGGATCCCGTGCACCTTCACGTGGCTGCTGTTGGCCGCTGCCATGTCCACCCACAGCCCCCGGCGGTGCGCGTCCCCTGGCCCGTAGGTGCGGGACACATAGTAGCTGTGGTTGTCCTCCTGCAGCGGGGACAGGGACAAGCTCAGCCCCACAGAGGTGCAGAACCCATGGGCACAGCTCGGTTCTCACCCTGACAGAACCAGACCCGAAATGCCCTGCGCGAAGGCTGAGCGCTTGGAGAGGGTGCGGAGAGCCACGAGACCGACCCCGTGCTGGCAGCAGGGGCCGTGACTCACGAGAGCTCCGCAGCCTTCCCAGGAAGGAAAGATCTGGCTCTGGAGCCAGGGGCTGGAAGTACAGCTCAAGGGACCGCTGGAAGCAAAGCAAAAAATCGAGGCATGGAAGCACAGTGGGAAGAACCGACCTCACATGTGCAGCTGCGTTGGATGGAGGGATGGGCGCAGCCTGGGGAGCCCCTTCCCCGCAGAGGGGAAACTGAGGCACGGGGGTGGCTGTGTCGGTGTCATCTGCATCCCAGCACACAGCCCTGTGATTTTGGAACCCCAGGACATGGGGGCTATATCCAGTGCCTCCCAAGCAGAGCCCCGCGGCCCCTGCTCAGCGTGTTCCCAATAACACAGGGAAGGACGGGATGGAGCGCGGGACGCTGGCTGCCGAGCTCCTGAGCTCATCGCTGACTCACGGGGACGCCCCAGCCCGGCACCTTGCTCTGGTTACTGCAGGAATTAGGAGAGGATTTGGACACACAAACAAGGAGCACCAAGCTCCCTGCACCCGAACCTGCAGCGTTTTGGGGACAGAGGGGACACCCCCCCAGTGATGTGCAGCCACCCACAGCCCTGACCCCACTGAGCCGGAGCCACGGGCACGGTCGCGCCCTTCCCAGTGCCTCAGTGCTGGGTTTGGTGCTTTGGGGTTTTTTCTTTTTTTAAACACTTCCACACCCTCTCTCCCAAAGCTGCAGTCCCAGTGGGGATCTGTGGGACCCCGCAGAGCCCCCCCGGGGGTCCCATTCCCCGCAGCACGGATCTGTGTTACCTCCAAGGTGGGGAGAACACTAATCCCACCGAATCCACACGGCAAAAACGCCGGAATAAACCACAAGGATGAAGCACAAAAGTCACCATCCCCAGCACAGGGCTGACCCCGGGCACGGCTGTCCCTGTGCCAGGCTGTAATTACCCCCCCGTGCTGCCAGGATCTGGCCCTGTGGGTTAAATCAGAGCCAACAGCTCCACCAGACTGGAAATAGCCCCGGGTCCTCCCCGCTCACCACCACGCGCGTCTCGTTGGCCGGCAGCGTGTCGATGGCCAGGCTGTGTCCCACCAGGTCCTGGCTGATGCGCGGTCCCTCTGGCTGCTGCCCTTTGTCTGTTGCAGGGGGTCCTGGGGGGGGGCGAGGAGGTGTCACTGGGGTCCCACGGCGGGACTGTCCCCGCCCAGCGGGGCAGCTTCTGCTTGGGGACATCAGTGTGTCCCAGTCCTACTGAGCAGCACTGGGACGGATGGAGGTTTTGGGGTGGCCACAAGGACAGGGACAGAGCCGGGACAGAGGGGTGAAAGGAGGCAGAGCATCTCCAACCCCCTAAGCCTGGCTCGCAGCCCACACACTGGAGAAACACGATGGGGACAACGGTGACAGCGGGGCTCCAGCACCGGGGCAGCAGCGTGGCCAAGCAGTGGGGGGTCTGAACCATGGGTGCCCCCTCCACACTGCCTTTGGGACGGGACAGGCTCCAGGCACCCCCTCAGCAGTGCCCTCCCCATCCCTGCATCCCTGCCCTGGGATGGGGTTCAGGTCGGAGATGGCATCAGGGTGGGGTGGGGGGGTGAGAAAGGTGTTTAGGACCACATCTGCAGCCCGGACAGAGCCACCACAGCCATCCCTGGGGAGTGGGACAGGAAAATCACTCATGGGAGCCACGGGCTGCTCCTGAGCAGTAAGATCGGAGCTGACAGCTGCCTGAGAGCTCTCGGTGCCCCTGAACCACTCCGCGGGTCTCTGCCCTAACCCTTCCGGGAGGGGAAACTGAGGCACGGGGGAGCGGGGCTGAGCACGCAGCCGGACGGGCAGGGACAGGGACTCAGCAGGGAGCCCCACGCCGCGGGTGGGTGCGGGCATCCCATGCACCGGGGGGCACCACCCCGCGGACCACCCCCCCCGGGACAGGCGCAGGGCTGCAGCGAGGGGCACGGCCCGAACCTCCCTCTGCCCACGGCCACGCGGGATCGCGGAGCCCCCTCCCACCCCACTGCTCGNCGGAGTGCCCCGGGGCAGAGGCAGCGCGGGGCTGAGAACCGAGACCGCGCCCCGAGAACCGGCCGTGCGCGCTTATCCCGCAGCGATCCCTCATCCTATGAGCAGCATCCCCTCGTCCCACGGGCAGTGTCCCCTTATCCCCCGGCCTGCGATCTCTCATTCCATCGGACGCATCCCTTCAAACCCACAGACAGCAATCCCTCATCCCCATGGCAGCACCCCTTCATCCCCATGGCAGCATCCCACTGTCCCCCAAACGCTCCCACCTGGGCAGGGTGATGGGTTCCCGGACACAGTGATCCCCGGAGCCTCTCCCCAGCCCAGAGCTCCCGCAGCCTCCCTGGGACTCAGCAGTGGAAGGGGAGAGGGCTGCACCTCTGCACCACGCACACAGAGCTCACACCCCAAAACGTGCAGAGCACAGATGTGCCTGCAGCCCTGGATGCCCCGAGCACTGCTGTGCCCACGCAGCATCCACTCCTCGGTTCCCCCCTGTGCCCCACAGCCCCTAAGGGCCCTTCTGGGGGGGGGGAGGTTTGGGGTCCATCCCAAGCTGAGGCCCTGGGTCAGATGCAGGTGATTAATTGCATCCAGATGTTCTCCCTGTGCCACAATTAACTAATGAGCCAAGCAGGTGCCACCCGTCCCGGTGCCTGCTCCCTCCCCAGGGCATTTCTCTGCAGGGTTTGGGGGGGCACCAGCCCTGCAGGGTGTCACTGGCCCCTCCCCACTGTGGGCAGCCTGGGGGTGGTGGCCCTGTGCTGGGTGTGCACCCCACGGAGCTGTGCCCATGCTGAGGGGCTGGGAAAGACCCCCACACCCGGGGGGGAAATGTAGGGCCCTGTGGCTGCTCAGATGCATGGAAGGGAAAGTGGGGGCTGTGTGCTGCTGTGGGGGGGTCCTGCTGGGTGCCCACGGGGTGGGAATCCTGCTGTGCAACTGGGTCTGTGCTGCAGGAGGGATGCATGCATCCCCTTGCAGGGAAACGTGGCTGCAGAGGCAGCGGGGAGTGGGCGGCCACACGGCATGACCCCCCCTCTGCTGCAGAGCTGCTGGGGAGCAAAGAAAAGAGGTGCAAAAAGAGGGGCTCCCCCAAAACAAGGGGGCACCCGGATTTGAACCGGGGACCTCTTGATCTGCAGTCAAATGCTCTACCACTGAGCTATACCCCCTCTGCTGGGAAAAATCTGTGATGGCTGCAGGCTGCACAGTGCGGATTTTGCATGTGCAATGCACAGTGTGCATGCATGCACGCTTGCACACACTTACACACATGCATGCCCAGCCGTGCACACACCACCTCACCTGCACACGGCAGAGGGCGACCCATCCCCACCCCTCCCTCGGTGGTCACAGGCTTCAAAGCAGCAGTGGAGCAGGACAGAGCCAAACTCCACAGTGTGGGCAAAGCTGGGTGCAGGCTGCCAGGGCTGGGGGAGCACTGGGCCCCCTCCCCAAAGCTGCCAGCACCGGAGGAGCCCGAGGCTGTGGGTGCAGGCGGGGGGGGATTAGCAGAGCCAGCGGGAGGCAGGTGGGGGAAGCTGTGCCGGACCTGCGGGCGCCGGGTCAATATTTGCTCCCTAAGCCGCTGTGCAAACCCGTGCGGGGGCGGCCGCAGGGGTCCCGCCTGCAGCCCGAGCCCCGAGGAGGAGTGGGGTGTGGGACCCCCGCTGCAAGCAGCCCTTTCCCGACCACTGCTCGGGGTGTCCCTGCCCCATTTCGCTGCGTCACTCATTGGCCTCTGTTGTGCAAAGGGCGAAACTGAGGCACAAGGACAGGGTGCACCGCTCGGGGCAGTGCAGCGGGGACACGGGGACCCGAGGAGGATGGCAGGATGCATCCCTGAGCCCATCAAAGGGGACATCGGCCCTGGGGACCGCTGGGACAGAGGCCAGGAGCAGGCCCTGGGGAGGCTCATCCCGCTGCAGAGTGTATTGGAGAGGTGGGGGGAGCGCTGAGCCCCCCCTGGCCTGGGGACGCGGTGCTGGCATTGTCCCCAGCCACTCAGCAGAGGCCATTGCTGGGTTTGCTCAGGAGATAAGGGCCGGGGCAGCAGCCACCTCGTTAGCAGAGCTGTTAGGGAAGGTGCAAAGCCTGTCACCCTCAGAGCGGGGTCCTCGGGGGAGGCTGCACCGAGCACGGAGCCGGGCAGGCGCCAGAGCCAGACCCCTCCGGGGGGGCCGTTTGCTTCGGGGCTGTTGCACCCAGCGAGGGGAAGGCTGGCAATTATGCTAATCCCTTAACCCCTGATTGCCTCCTCCTTCCCCATTAGGTGGGCAAACAGTTTTAGCAGCGGGGGGCCATGTAGGGGGGCTACAAATAGGCAGCGCGGAGCCCAGGCAGCCCAGTACATCCAGCACATGCAGCAGCAGCATGCAGCCGACCCTGGCCTTCCTCCTCCTCCTCCTCGGTGCTCTGCTGCCCGCCACCTCCGGGTACCTCTGGGCCTGGATGTACTCCCTGCCCCAGCACCCGCCCGATGAAGCCGCTCTGGGCAGAAGCGCCCGCCCTGGGGACAGCCTGGAGGAGGTGAGATCCCCCCCAGAATGCTGGGGGGAGCAGGGGGCATTGCTGCAGGGGTGGGTGCAGGGGGGATGCAGAGATGGATGCAGGAGGGATGCAGGGAGTATACAGGGATGGTTACAGGAATGGTTGGAAGAAGGATGCAGGGATGGATATAGGGGTGGAAGGAGTAGGGGTACAGAGTGAATGCAGGGATGGACAGAGGAGGGACCCAAGGGGTATACAGGGATGGTGCAGGGATGGATACGGGGATGGCTGAGGGATGATGCAGGGATGGATACGGGGATGAATGGAGGAGGGGTGCGGGGTGGGTGCAGGTCGGGGTCAGGGCGCAGCTGGGCCGGAGCCGCTCG
>WBMW01001769.1:0-15608 GCA_013396635.1 Penelope pileata
CTGCAGCCAAGGCTGCCCATGATGTTCTATCTAATGTTTTTTGTTCTGTACGATAATATTCCTTAAAATCTATTTCAGTGCATACAGTGTATATACAGTAGAAAATACACATATGCTAACTTGTTAGACAGAATCTATTTTACTTTCAAAAGACATTCTGAGACATCACCTCTGATGGCAGCTGTATATTTATACCTATAATACCAGCTTACACAGTTCTGATCTGCATTTAGTTCTCCATATCTTAACTTTCCAAACATACAGTACTTTTTCTCCAAATGTTTAATAACATACCAGTCAACATCCCATGGGATCTATGATCCTAAAAAGGTCAAACCACAGAAATATTTAAAGGTGTTTTAAACTTTCTTTGTTGTAAAAATTGACCTGGCTTGATCTAAAGAAACCGCTAGCAATTGTAATCAATCTCTCCATGAAGAATACCAAAAAGTAATTGTTATTTATTTTCTACTGTCTATGCAGTGCTCGTGACAAAATAATCACAAACAATAGTTTATGACAAAACATCACTTCTCATGATTTTGTTTATTTTCCCTGAGATCTCTTGGGTCATTATATCTGGAATACAACGACGCAGTTTTGTTGGCTCCAGTTAAACAATGCTATCTGAGCCCACACTGAAAAATTCAAGAAAATAATAATAATTTTAAAAATGTTTTTACCAGATATCTTTCCTTTCTTTTAACTTTTAAGAAAAGCTTTGTAGGCACAATTACCCTTTCAATAAGCAGTGTAGGCTTGACCTTCTCGTACTATTTTCATCCCACTATTGTAGTGCAATATTTTACCTTTAATAAATGTCTCATTCTATTTTACATCCAATTCCAGTAAAGTGTAGCAATCTGCAGTTCCCAAAGACATTCTAAACTTCTAATGTACAAAACAAACAGATAAATGAAACACACGCTAGTTCTGCTACTTTTGGAAACAGTTGCTGTTAATTTATCGATTGATTGAGTTTTCAAGATTTGTAAGATAGCCAAGTATAAATTACTTGTTTTCTAATGGAACCTCCAATGACTATTAGGTGTGGCCTAATGCAGAAAGCAAACCTGAGGTAAAGCCCACCAGACGAATTTGATGAAACTATAAAAACCATTCTATAAAATATTGATATGAAATTAGTAAGAAGGCAGGAATATTTTTATATTTCAGATGACTATCCTGCAGATAGTCAGATAATCCTATCAGATTTCAAAACTGAGAAGATTCTCTTTTAAGGTATTTTTAACTTTTTGTTGAGAAACACATCATAAGCATTTAAAATGAGGTACTTATACCTTATCTTTAGGTGGGAGCTGGTTATTTTATCAGGACATTTTACTTTTCCAGTTTTTTCAATTTATGGCTATATTGACCATTTGCAAGGTAAATCATACACAGAGAATCTCACTCTATACAAAGATATATACCTAGAAGAGATGTGAAGAATTAACGTTTTTGTAATTTTGTAAAATTAATTGCGCTAAGCAGGAGCTCTGTGACTGCAACCAGCTTTGAGACTTCAGATGTGAAGGCTACTTCACATTTCCATAAATCAGCTACACATCTCTTCTCATGGACTGATCCTGAAAAGTTTCCTTCACATGAGAAGTTGCATTGACTTCTGACGAAAAAGACCCCCTTCTGCTCTGAAAAAGACCTGAGCTGGTAGCAGATTCTTGTGACTGGGATAGCATTCTTGTAACAACTAACTGACAAATCAGCATACTACCAGAAAGTAATTAGCATGATATGGTGTTTTCGTTATTTGCTTTTCAATCTTGTACAGAAATCTGTGAAAATAAGGCAGGTTAGGCTTGTAGTGGTGATCTTTTTGTGTTGATAATTTACACTCCGTACCTGAAATAACTTTGTTTTATATCTGCAAGCTCATCAGTGTTTGGCTTTTTGTAATTAGCAGTCATAAACTAGAATTATTTGTTAGAATTTCTGCTTTGATTTTGTTTTGATTCACTGAAGATTGAAAAATAACATATAATCTACTCTCAACTCTTCATTGATATTCTATATGTGAAACTAAATATAATTTCTTCTCGATGTCTCATTGAAGCTAAGCCTCTTATACGAACAGTGAATACAAAACAACAACAAAGAAGGAAAATGTTCCTGGTACATCTGTGCCATATTTTCGGAGACAAATTTGATTTTAAATTCATTGGAGAAAAAAATGCTCTGTTGGGATAGCTACAAGTTCATTTGTAATTTGAGGAAGGAAAAGAGTCAAACAATATTCATATTTTTACCCAGGTTATTTGTCAGCATGACTCAAGTCCTTTGTTAAGAAAAAGTCTTTTGTTAAATAGCATTTTAACTACAAATTTTAAATAAGTTTTTTCTCTGAAAACTGAGATGATTTTGTAGTTCCAGTGAAGCAAACAGAAATATTATCATTGTTCTAAAGATCAAGATTCTACCCCAAAATTTATCTTGTCAACTTTTATGTGTCTTTTCTGCATTTATTCCCATTTCTCCTCTCCTGTTTTTGTTATAATTCCCATTAAAGGAGGTTCTTGGGGAAGCTTTCATATTTTATAATAAAACAGACATCAAAATCTATTAATTCACATGGCTAAATTTCGTGCATGAAGCTGAATACAGAAAGAGCAATGGAACGACTGCTTAATAAGACATGCCATATTTGGATATTAAAATTCTACTTTTCTTTTGCTACAATTCTGTCTTTTGATGAAGAACAGTGAAGAAGTATTTCTAAGACTTTTCAGGAAATATTCCACAATTTGAAACCTCTAGGCTAGTGTGTATGAAAGCCTTATGTTAACATTCCTCACTTCCAGAGAGAAGAGATCTATGTTGAATTCCATTGAAATGTTTGAAGAAACATCTACTGAATAATATTGGTAATAGGCATTTTCTGACCCTGGATAATCTGGCCTCTTTCACCTAAATCGATCAATCACAGAATCAGAGAATTAATGTTAGACTTTGGATTTATTAAGGTCCATAGAATGGCTCAGATTAGAAGGGACCTTAGCAAATCATCCCATCCAAAATTGTGCTTTAGGAACAGTAATTTGCAGCTCGTACTGGTATCACTACATGTATGTAATATTTAACACCATGGCCATTCTTCTAACCTAAAATCATGAAATAATTTTCTCATTAAATAAGTGTGCACAGTTATATTTTTAAAAGAATCAGAATGAAAATACTTCATATTTTTCCTCATTTTAAAAATTGTATTACTGACTTTAGCCTATTACAAATCATGTATTGAAATATGTTGGAATTAATTGTATTGTTATTTGACCTTTAAGAGGGTTTTGTTGCTGTTTGTGTTTTCTTATCATGATGCACTTTGTTCTATGGGATGAAAAATTGGATTCAGCTGGTAGTGCACTGCAAAACCCAAAGGATTTTGCTCTAGTTTCAGTATTGTTATGTGAACTAAAATCCTATTATATTTGGCAAGGTAAACCAGTTTCATTGCCAAACTGTTGGTATATTTTACAGTAATAGTGAATAGGAGAAAAGAAATACAGATAGTGTCATGAAGTTTTTGTACATAAACAGAAAATGGTCAGCATGGCTAGAATATGAGTGATAGCTATTGTTTGTTTTGGCATAGGAAACACTTGATTTCATAACCATATTTCATTGGGGAAAAGGAAAAATCCTGAAGTTTTTACAGTCTGACACGTACTGTGTCCTAGTCTTTCCTTAAAAAGTGAAAATCTGTTTTGCAGCATTCATGTTCTTAAGCAAGTGTCAATACATGGGATATTAATTTTTTCCATTGAGAACTATCTGTGAAGGAGACTCATTTGTAATACCTGACAGTGAAAAAGTAGCTCTTGAATGCATGTCATCATTTACCTGCAACAAATTCCTGCCTCTGTAAGATAGACCGATGCTCTGTATGACAGGTTTCCAAATAAGTCTGGTTCCATTCTGTCTTGTAATCATTGCATTTCTCTGTACTGTCTGTTAAGACTTGCTAAAAAAAATCAATTACTTTCAGCAGATACCATGCTGTGTTCTAATTAGAAAGGAAATGGTAGAGGAATTAATGGCTTTGAGGTAATAAAACCAGAATCTTTCTCATGCTGTATTGCATTAATCAAATTTTACTTTTCAAGACATAATTCAGATAGTTAATCAGTTGTTATTGGTTGCATTCAATATAATTGCTGTTGTATCGTTTGCATTAAAAAATAAATATGTTTTTAATAAATTATAGTATTTCAAAACTTGGCTAGTGACAGATAGTTCCATTAGTGACAGCAAATAATTGGATAGTGATTAAGTGAACTGTAGTAAAGACTTGGGTGAAACTGCCCCTCTTCACAGAGCAAACAGCTCTCAACATCTGAATTGTTGAAGTCCTTCAGAGCCCATAATTTGTATTCTCCACACAGGTTCCAATCAGCATGAGCTTTGTACAACACTTTTAGCTCATCTACCTCAGTAAATTGTGACCATCTCCATAGATAACCAGCAGCAACAACAGCATACTGAAGCAGATGTACTGCAAGATATGTGATAAATATTTTAGACTTGCTGGAAATTGGAATGATAATTTTCCAGTGACTTCAACAAGGGCCTGGTTTTAAAACGTTACGTTAAAATGACATTTTCCTATTTACTTATTTTTTAATAAATTCTCACTCATTTCTAGGAAAGCAACAGCTCTGACAAAGAAGGAAGTATGTATAAACATACTTTTGGAAGATATATTTTAAAAATAGATACATACATGTGGGAATGATATTTACTTCACACAGGACAAAGGGAGGAGCACAAGCAGAAGTATCAGAGATTCCTGGAAGAAAAGCCAGACAAACAAAAATGTGTGCACAAGGATATATATGTATGTTCATAGATAATCAACTAGTCAAGAGGTTAGGGCACTCCGGGAATCAAATCCTCACCTTTATTAGGAGAGACTACATGGAAAAAGCTTTCCTACAGACTTACTGTAGATTTACAATATAACCAGGTGTGTAGAGAGGAAAATATCATTTAACTGTTTATAGTAAATGGAACAGATTAATTAAGAAAGAATCCTAGCAATTTAGAAAACCATTTGGACTCGGGGTAAAGGATTTGAGCCTGAATCCTTCACACTGCAACAGGCACCTGCTGGACTACAGTAAGTACATTTGTAGCCTCTCCTTTTCAGTATGAATTAAAGTCTGACTTTCCAAAAAATAAGAAAAAATATTTTGAGTTTTGATAAGCTACATGGATTATAAATATCTGGATATTTTCCTTATGCTTCCAGATACCAGCAATCAAAAGGGGGGATAGCTGCTTGAGTTCCAACCAAGGAACTCATAGAATATATCTGAAAAGGTTCATTTACATAGGATGTCCTATAGCCTTCCTGAGGATACTTGTTTCCTGAGCAATTTCCCATTTAAAAAACCAGCTGGTCAATATCTGCCTTTCTGAACCAGCAGATGAGAGTAGAAATACAAATTTTTCTTCAGCAGTCTTCCCTTTCCTTTTTTCTATTTTCTTTTTGTTTGAGGCCTTATGATCTGTTTTATGTCATCTTGGAACAACATAAAATATGGCACACATAATTACTTGCTTAGAGGCAGATTCTTATGCCCTATGCTCTGTGATACATTACACTACTTTGGTATTTCAGTTCATCCCTTCCTTTATGAATGCAGTTAAACAATGCAAACTAATGGCACAAATACTGGGTTAAGGGGCTGTAGCCTACTTTCAGCTCCTTGTTGCTTTGCCTCCCCTCAAATGGCCACCACCATATTGCAGCATATACAGTCTCTCCCTGTTCCAGTTCTGTCAAATGGTCTGATTTTAAAAAACAAACAAATAAAAAACCACAGATGGAATGACAGTGAAGCAGACGCATAGCTAAGCTGTCAGATCCAAAGGGTGATGAATTCCACCTTATGAAGGCAGAGGGTATAAAGGAGACAGCAACAAGACACCCAAGGCTGTGATCTAGCAAGCTGCTCAGCTTCAGTCAGAAGAACATCTCCGGTCACATACTCAGACATGCACTTGTGTGGTTTTGCCACTAGATCTCCAGTCCCACGTGACAATTTTAGATTTGCAGTATAAGGAACATTACAAAGGTCTAAACTACATCCACACTAAATCTAGATCCATGTAATCAGTCTATCTGTTTTGTTTTAGTTTTTTAAATTATATTCTTAAACGTATAAATTGGGATTATTTGCAGGATAACAGATTAATCAATAGGGTGAACTGCATTTGCAATACTGAAGTTACTGAAGTTATTACAATTTATAGCCAGTGAGATTTTGTTCCACTGTATGAACAACTTTTAGCAAATTACTGATCACCCTATAGAGAGAAAAGATAAAAGTTTCATTTATAAAGCCAAAGAAGAAATATGTCTCATCTACTTTTCTAGACATCAGGAAAGCTTTCCAGACGATGACTAAAATTATTTCCTGTGTTCCATGTCTACTTTCCCTTGTGTATTAATTACTCTTCCATGCTTATCTGATATCAGCCTGCTTTTAAATCACTAATTAAAATATGAAATGCAGAAGGTTATTTTTAAGCACAGAATTTGATTGTTTCAACCAGCTGAATTATTCCTTCCATACGCAAAGAGGAGTTACCATGCATTTCAGATCTTAGGGTCCAAAATTGAACAGACACCGAACTGATAGCACTAGCTTTCAGATTGCCTTTCAAAACAAAGCTTTGTGTTCTCTTTGCAGTTTCCGTCTCAACAATTAACCAAAATCACTATCCTCTGGGAACTATCCTGATCTAATTAGTAATGCTGGAGCATGACCACAAATACAGCCACGTTAATCTCATCTGCATTCAAAACACAGGGTAAAGTCTGTTTTGGAAAGAAAGATTTCTTCTATTTCTTGTCCCTGCACAATTCTCCTCTGTCTCTGCTCTGCTTAACTGATCATTCTGGATGTTCGTTTTCTTGTACCAAAAAGCCTCTACGAAAAATGCATTTACAATATACTCTTCTTCCACAGGATCATTCAAATCACATTCTGTCAGATGCTCGCCCCAAATGGAGTGTTGGCACTTGGTAAATAGTAGCAAGGATAAATCTAAAGGCTAATAATAGTCTTTCACTATTATTTTTGCAAGATTACATGAACACATTGCAAGCAGACTATAAAATACATTTTAAAAAATTGAATCGGAAAAGTGTACTAACAGTACATTAAATCTATTTGAATCAGGTGATTTTTAAGAAATATCACCAATTCCCTGCTGTTTAACAGACTCAGTAATCATAATGGGAAATTTACATGGTCAAACAGCCCATTGGGCAGAAGACCTTATCCTGAATCAAACCTATTTAAATTATCTACATAATATTTTCTGTGTATGGGAGAAAAAAAAAATTATATCCCAAACTGCAACTTTATAAAGTGAAAATTATGCCAGCAATACTAGAATTGAAAAAAGAGGCACTTTTGTGATACACCTCCATGCTGTTAGAAATCACTAGGCTACTTGAATTATCTGTTTTTGTAAAAGACCATGACCTATTGGAGACTTTTTTTGTTTGATGATACAGTGAAGTATTTTATGCAAACTCCAGCTCTACTTTTATGATTCTCTTCTATGAAACTCAATAAACAAGGAGAAATTTCAGCATTTACATCAGATTCATACTGGGCAATGCGTATAACAGGCTTTCATGGTAAATCTCACCAAGGGCAAAATCAAGTAGATCCAGACAGATTTCTACCATAGAAGCTGATACTAGTGAAATATGTACACCTCTACAAGGTCTCACTTAGTTTTCAAACTCACATACACAGATGTTCCAACCTTCTGTTATACGATACGACTTTGCACACTATTGGAGCTACAACTTTTATGAATTTTTTTTGTGCAAGAATCAAGATTATAAAAAAGACAGCCAAAGATAATAGGAGCAGTGTTACTGAACATATATACGCAAACATACCTGGTCCATATATGTGTTGCTAATTTGTACCTTCAGTCTTCAAAAATAAAATAAAATGAGCAACTGTATTTGTCCAAAGGGATGCTACTGATTTATATTCACTGCGCAAAAGTGACCATATTAGAGCCATAAGTGAAGTACTCTCATGTACAAACTCTTACAGTGCCTTCTTGATGTGTTCTTTACAGCTTGGATGATCCTATCCTAGCTACTTGCTGATTATACTGATTTCACCTTAAATGAAGAGGTTGGATAGAAATGAATGACAGATCTTAGTATTTATATCTTAGTATTACAGTAGATCTTAGAGAGCTAAAGCGTCCTTGAACAGTTATAATGTGCATGGAATATGCCTACAATGAGATTCTGAGCCAATATTTTAAAATATTTAATTACAAATTCAAATTTTAAATGAATAAATAAAATCTAAATTAAAGCAATTCACTACCCACCCCACTCCACTGACATTCACATATTCATATTTGCCTGTAACTCATGATATGGTTGTAAAAAAAAGGGGTTTAGAAATAACATGTTGGTATGCACACATGGGAGTCAAGGGAGAGAGAACATAAGAGTAAAGCTTATCATGGCTTTTTCCACAGGTCCCTGACTATCTCCCATTATCTCTCCTTCTTCCTTCAATTAATTACCTCTTCCTGCCAATTATTTTGCCTGGAGTTACTTGACAGTGTTGACTACGTACAGTTTTATATTCTGGAAGCAACGTTGTTTAGAAGTGGAGGATTATCCTAGATTTGTGCATACACATATAAACAGACAAACATTACTAATTTATGAATTTGGGTGGTTTTCTGGATGCAAAGATTTGCTGTGGACTAAATGAAGTCTGACTGACCAAGATTTCATGGATTTCAGTGGACTTCATTGGGAATAAATCTGTGTCAGGATTAGGACTAGAACACAAAGTACTCAAATTCCTTCCTGGTGCCTTTACCACCAAACAATCCAAACTCTATAAAAAAATCTTTTTCAGGAGCAAAACAACTGCATTTAGTACAATAATGAACTTTTAATATCAAATATAACTTAAAATCCTAGTTTTCATGTTTTGCTTCTCAGCTTATTCACAGTAATGCTATTAACATTCAATACATGACTTTATATTTTCTAGAGCTCTGAGTTCTACACATTCATTACTGTGGATACTAAAATGTGTATCTCTTTAAATTAATTATGGGAAGGTATTTTAAGGTAGTTTTGTTGGAAAAAAAAAATATAGATCACCATTTCACATAGTTTTGAAAATTATACTCTACTAGGACTTATCTTACGTTAATTATCTGAACTCAAAATGAAGAAGATCATATCCAAGATTTCATTATGATCTTTCCAGTCTTGTGCAGGTAGTAGCATTTGATTACTGCAACTTCTAAAAAGTTACTTTCCTCCTTGTTATTTCAGGAATGAGTTCTACTAATATTGCTTTTCACCTTTCTTCCTTTTATATCCTTTCTCTATAAATTTCCCATTAGAATAAAAATGATCTCAAGTTCAATGCTGTTTGGAAATCAAACACTGAATATATGAGAACAGCATATATTCACCAATGTGTTTAGGAGTTTCACTTCATGTCCCTGAATTTTAATACAGTATTTTTTTTTTATTTCTCCTTTTCTTACTAAATGTTTACAAATACTTCCACAATGAAATGGAGTGTAATTATTTTTTTAAATGAATATCTGATTTTTTCTACCTGTACAGAAATATTTTCTGCTATAAAAGAGTTAAATTTTAAGAAAAATATCTACAATGATATATCCACTACAATGTCAATAAAGTCACAAAGCACCTTTCCTTGCAATAAGGTAGTATAATATCACATGGATTACATGCTAGAGCTCCAATAGGTCAAGTCAGGTATTACACAGCAAATGCAAATCGGTTTCATTTGGATACACGTGGATACCCCAAAATATTTAATGGTGACAGAAATGTATAGTATCTTCTAGGTATCAGAGAGCACAAGCACTTATCCTGTCGCTTCTTCTACGTCCATTGCACTTGCTTCAAACTGTATAGTCAAGCTTCAAAAGAGAGCTCCTGTCAGGACAGAAGAAAAAACAATATCTTAATCCATCCTACCCATCTCCCCATACCACATTGTTTTACTTCAGGTCATACTGAACTATATCAAAGTACAGGCTGTCACACACGTTTGCAATATGCTGTAGCAGATCATTAGCTGATACAGACATTCAGACTAAGGACAAGTTTATGTATATACATATGTACACAGAAAGATAACTGGATCTGATCTTTGCTGTTCACCCAGCTACAGTTTGGTTACACAGAGATCACTCCAGGGATATACAAATATAATAGAAAAGATTCATACACCATCTCAGTTTCCCTTGTACCTGTCTGACACTGTCAACTTGCACAAAATCTAGCTGCACAGAAATAAAATGTGTATCTAGCTTTGCAAATTTCATTTTCATAATACAGACAAGCATAGGGATTTCAACTTTTTAGAGTCTTATTCTTTTCTACTTGTTGTCATGGATACTACACCTTCTCCTCATTCACTTTTCTCTCCTTCATCATATTTGACTTTTGCATGTTGGTGTCCATGGTGACATCTTGCTATTGGTACACAATGCATGTCCCAACTTCCACATTTTTGTAATGGGCTCAGGTATTTAAAGAAGTTTCCCCTATGTGACTGACATTATTGCATCTTAATCTTTCTTTACTAGCAGGGGGAAAAAAGGAAAAACAGTTTGTGTACTTATGCAATGTTTTCAGTTTTATTCACTTCAATAAACTCATGAGTTGCAATATCTTATTTTCAGGATGGCCTCTGGGGACAGCTGCCATATATTCAATCCATCACACAGGCTAAGGAGGATGCAGAGCAATCAGGCAAGTGTTTATGCATCAAAATATAATTGACTAAATTTTCAGAGATGCTGAGCTTTGAAAGTAGGTAGTGTGAGCAAGCAAGCAGTGAAAGAAATTTCAGAATCTGAGAAAAGCAAGTCAGAGCATTTCAGAAATGCACATTTCCTCCTAATGTCACTGTTCCTTTCAAATGATTTAATAGGAAAAAGNAGGCAAGTGTTTATGCATCAAAATATAATTGACTAAATTTTCAGAGATGCTGAGCTTTGAAAGTAGGTAGTGTGAGCAAGCAAGCAGTGAAAGAAATTTCAGAATCTGAGAAAAGCAAGTCAGAGCATTTCAGAAATGCACATTTCCTCCTAATGTCACTGTTCCTTTCAAATGATTTAATAGGAAAAAGAAAAAGAAAAAGAAAAAGAAAAAGAAAAAGAAAAAGAAAAAGAAAAAGAAAAAGAAAAAGAAAAAGAAAGAAAGAAAGAAAGAAAGAAAGAAAGAAAGAAAAAAACAGATTTAAACAGTGATGCACAGGATTTCATTTTCTATTTATTAGATCTTCTTGTCAGATCCAGCATGCACACTCTGGGGATGGACAACCTACTACTTAGAGCATGCTTGAAGATTCATCTTGCACTTCTATTGATATGAATTCATACCTTGCTCTAATGAGTTGGAGTTTAAAGGATCTGTGTAGAGTTATGTTTGTCTTTGCTCAGTATAAGGACCGGACAATTTTGGCTGGTAGGAAAAATATATTTTCTGGTACACTTCTGAACAGCATATCAATGGAAATGCTACAGTAAGGCCAGGATCCCAAATGACATTTCAAATTTGCAGTGAGTGAAATGTAACCTGAGCAGAAAGTCAGTGCAAGCTCTAGGCTTACCTAAGCCAAAGTGAAACTGAAAAATAGAGCAGAAGTGAATCACTGTGCTGGCCTTTACCTGGTGGTGACTTTCAAACACTCAGCTGAATATTTGGGGTAGGAATCCTGGCAAAATGTTGTAGTTAACATGCAAATAAATCATTCAGATATATCTTGATGTGATAAAGTAACCCAAATAAAATATATTTAACAGTTGAATGAAATCATATTTTTCAGAGCACAGGCATAGAAATGTTTAAGTGCATGGTATTCACAGAAAGCTTTCCATAGTGCTATGAACTGTAGAAATTCAGGCATGGGTACCGTGAATCACTGACTTGGGTAGTTCCTCCCTGAGATGCAATTCAGAAATATCTCCCTAATTTCCTTCACTTGTTTTTCCATCTCCCCAGGAGACAGCTATTCTAACTTGCTTGCTCAGTACACTGAGATTTGAAAACTGGCTGCTAATTACCATGTGTTTCAATTCTCGACTTAACTGGTGATCTGGGAAATCAAGCCATGGTCTCATATGCACAATACAATCAATAAACTACCATCTAGACTGCTGAGACATGATGCTAGTGTCTGCTTTTATTTAGTGCATTCACACTCTGGGTTGTTCCTAAATTATGACGATCATGTGCAGTTAAGTTATTGAGATCATTTGGTCAAATTTATCCCTATTCAGAAAAAAAAAATAACCAAACCTCACGACAATAACAACAACAATCTAAACAAACCATGCATGTAGGCCTAGTAGCAAAAGATAACTGATTCTAGTATAGCTTCTAGCTAATGAATTAAAAAACATGACTATTTCAAAGTAAGCTTTACAGGTTGTCTTTTTTTGATTTTTAAAAAGGTGGGGAGGAGCTCACATGAATTATGGCTGTTTCCTTATTTAACATTCAAAAAGCCTTTTGAGAATAATAAATAAATAAAAGATATAAAAGCTATACAGGCAAAAGGAAAAACATTATGGGAAGCTATATTAGAAGAATTCATTTATCATATGAACAGTTGGTACAGATCTATTAAATGCAATGAACTTGAGCAGTTTCATGCAAGTTAGCAGTGTAGTACGTGTCCTCAATAACTAATCATGAATCATGAAGAAATGAGACAATAAAAAACTTCATCATATTTATGTTTAGATATCTATAGTTACAGAACAGCCTTTACATACACATAAGAAACCTCTAGTTTTGGGAGGGCATTTGGGAGAAATCGATAACAAAAATGAAAGTATATCTTGAAGTACCCATTTGATTTTGCAGCAGACAAAAACCAAGAAGAGAAAAGAACACTTACAAAACAAGACAAAGTAGTTCCCACATTCTAGAGGGGAATTAGTCTTAGAGCAGATCAGATTTAACTGGGTTAAAAAGTTAAATGCTATTACTGGTAAGCAGCATTTGCAAAGGATTGTACAATTATGGACCAAAAAGGCAGGTTAATCTGTCTTAAGTTTAATAGTTTGCTATACTATCTTGATTTTTAAGACATTTTCTGACATATCTCAATTCTATTATGATGATTAAAAATTAAAATCCTTTATTTGAGATCTCTATCTAGTCTAATGCTAAAACCTTAAGCCTCTCTAACACTAAGGTCATTATCTGATCCCTCCAGCATATCCTCTCTGAAACCTTAAAGCTCTTATCTAGGAGTCTATTACAGGGTCACACATCTGTCTGAAGACATGATAGCTTGGACTGAAAAAATTAACCCCTTTACTCATAGTCCTCTTCATTATCTGTGATGCTTATGCAACATTATCCATCAATTTATTTTTGGCAATGGTGTACTGGTTTTGGTGTGCATCTCTTCTAAGCAAGATTCACATGAGCACAATCAAAAAGAGCAAAGCTGAAAGCAAGTCACTGAAAAGCAGGGAGAACGATTTGCTTCCATGTTGTTATTCCATGTTGCTATATGTCTGAATACAAGTTCAATAGTTTAAATACTGGGCATACATGTGACACTCAAGAAATGTAAAACGTCAACTTGACTTATTCAGCTAAATAAAGATACCAACATATTACAGCTTTCTTTTTGTAGTTCTCTATATCTAATTATTACAAGTGGCCCAAGATCTGCCTGGGAAGGGTTTTTTCTTTTCTTCTGGTTACAACATGACAATTTGAAGAGACAATCAGCTGTAAGTAACATTTACCCATTATGGCTCCAGAATGAAGTAGGAAACAATTATGTCTATTTACTTCCTAACATCTTACTTCCTTTTAAAGAATAAATAAAAAGATTTCCCAAGGCTCTAGCCATCCTAATATACCATTAATAATTCAATTAAATTACACTAACATTAAAATAATAAATTAAAAAAGAAATCAATCAGACAGCCATTAAAAAACTAACCTTTCTACATCCTCACTATTATGGAACAAATGCAGGCATCCTTGCCCTGCTTCCTAGCAGACAAATCTCTTTAAGCATCCCAGTCATGACAATGACTTATTTTAGGACAGAATAAGAAGTTTTTCAAAATTCCTGGTTTTCTACAAAGATATACAAAAGACTGCATCATAAAATCAAACTCTGTCACATAGACCTTTGGCACAGATACATTCTTTATGCGTGTGCTTGGCAACAACACAGTACAAATGTATTTTTCACTTAAATAGTGTAATTCTGCATAGAGGCCAGTCATCTTTTTCTCTTTCTTACTTTTTGCTTTAAAGAGTGAAAATGTTTGGCAGAAAATAAGCCTCATTGCATTCCAGCTGGTCTTTAGATACTAGAGGGGCTGGGGACAATTGGGTTTAGATCCCGAGTGGTACCCAATTTAGTGCTATAAGTACAGTTGCACTCAATATATTGAACTATTACACAGATGCAAAAATAGCACAAAGCACCTTCAACCTAGCTGCATTTGAAAGAACATGGCCACCCCTTAAGGAGTTTGGTCATATTCAATAAGAATTTTCACAGCTAGATTAATGAATAGCGCTATTTATTGAAGAAAAGACTGCAGATTCTTTTGGATTGCTGGTGATAACTATACGGTCTGCAGAGCATATGTGAGTATCAAGATTGTGAAGATACTGCCAACCACAAATTCATTAAATTTTGGAATAACTATAGAGATTTCCAAGTTTCACAGTGAAGCACTTGGTACAACCAAGTGTGCGAACATCACCCAGTAGGTGTCCCTATGTGGGAGAAGAGAGGTTTAGCCCATTGACTGATCCCAGAAGTCAGTGATGTCCTCCCAGCTTGCCTGCAATGGTACCTTCTCTAAAATTCCTTCTTTCTTAAGCCATTTTTACACTATTTTCTTACTTTCAGGTGGAGCATGAATGACTCCAGTCATACATACATTTTGTTGCAGCTGCAAAAAATTTTGCTTTACTTTTTAAGGTGTAGGCTAAAAAATTCATAGTACATGCTCAGTGAGAGGCGGTTGCACCTTGGGTGTGGGTACCCTTTGGGTTAGAAGTGTGTATTGTATTACAATGAGGTTTTAGTGACCAAAGTTAACCTAGAGACATGTTTTCAACCACAACAACAACAAAGTGAAAAATTGTTGGTTCAGGATAACAGCTATACAGTTTATTGCTCCCATAGTACCACCAAGCTCCCATCTCCATAGTTTTATTACAGAATCTGGCTGTGGAGTTTCACACCTTGTTCCACCTACCATGCTGTATCTCTTAGAGTAAGCACACCAAGCTCCCCTGGTGTTGCCAACTCCAAGGCTGCAAGTTACGTTGCCTAAGGAATCTTTGTAAAAAACAATGCCACTGTTCTACTCCCTGTGGAGAGAGTCAACCGCTATTTAAAAGAAAACTTACTTAACATTGGCTTGCAAACTTAAATGAAAGAAGGTAGAGCATAAAGCACTGCAGTGAATTCAGGACAATATACTGTAGTACTGAAAAAAAAAGGGGGGGGGGGGGGGGGAAAAAAGACAAAAAT
>WBMW01001769.1:15614-32449 GCA_013396635.1 Penelope pileata
GGGGGGGGGTAAAAATCCTAAGCATTAACACAGATTTCTTATCAGGGTTCTCAAGGTAAACTTGAGAATTGTAAATTTCTGTGCTAGAAATGCCAGCTTGGAGAGAGTTTAGAGTAGTATTGTATCATCTACAGCCTCAAAGCTTACTTACCACTGTGCTTTTGAACTCTTGACTGATGTGGAAGATACTTAAAGCAGAGCAGAAGTGGATTTGTGGATTTAATGTAGAACTGCTTTTAGATAGTAGTAAAATATTTTGAAAGCATTACTTGTGCAACAGCATTGTAATAAATCAGACAGCTTTCAGACTCCTGTCTGTGATTTCTTTGCACTTAAATCCCTATTGATAATGCAATAACTACCGCTGCCTAACTAGACCTTGTTTTGGAAGCCATATATACTGCTGCCACAGCCCTTAGCACTTCCAAATGAAGCCAGAGGATACTGCAGCACTCAGTAATTCAGGCTGTCTGTCTTCTTCAACTGCACTCACAGCCACAGTGGTGTGCAGCAGGATTTTAGAGGCTACCATTTTCAGTCCTGGTTTGGGCTAAGAAATTTGCTATTTCCACATCCAGCAGTCTTCTCGTTGATTAAATGTCACTGCAGGTTGTACTTATATTTATGTTTTGCTATGCTTTTCTTCTATACTTTTGAAAGATAAAGCCTATTTTTCCAAATCACAAAGTAGAGACAATGTATGTATAGGGTAGTTTAAATGGTAAATCCAAATAACACATAGGACTAATAAAGGAATCTGAGAACTAGATAGTCAAATTTTTTGAAAGAATATTTAATTTGCAATGTGACCATGGCAATTTACGTAATTTAGTGAGGAAAACTGCAAAATTTGCAGACTTACTAGGAAAGAAATCAGAAGTGAAAGTAAGGCCATTCATATTAAAACACCACATCTGAAATAAATCATTAATCAGAGTTATTTATATAAACTAGAGTCCTAGTTAGCTACCTCCTGAAAAGGGCAAGACCTTTTTTCTTCCATGTAGAAGGCGTCTTATTTTTCTAAAGGTTTTGTTTGTTTGTTTGTTTTAACTGTGCGTGGGATGGCAGTTCTGCTGACATGTACGTGCCCTTTTTCTAAGCCTACCTTTCTCATATCATCTGAATGTTGACAAATTCATCCTTCCCTGCCCTCCAGTCTCCTTTACCTAGTCCTCTTGCCCTATCCTACTACTAAGGGCTTCTTCCAGTTGAATACTTGTAGACTGACCATGTAATTGTGACATTATGCACAGATTACTCCTTGCATGGGACTCCTGTTCTTGGATGGTGCCTCTCAGAGCTTTCTTCTTCCTTTTACGTTCATATGCTTTATGTTTGTATGCATTGACCATAATAGTGCTATTGGCGGTCACAAAGTAATAAAAATATTTTCCACCAACTGTTATTAATGCATTGACAAATGATGTCAAACATGAAAGCAGTCTACAAAAACCACATGCTTTTCAAGCTCAACTATTATGCTAATACATACCTGTTGCTTACTTTTGTTTCTATTCTTCTTTTTCCCATGGGCAGTAGAGCCACTCAAGGAAATAAACTGTAATTCAAAAAGAAGACACAAGAAATCTACCTGCTAGCAATGCCTCATTAGTATTTATCCATTGATTTTCTTTGCTTTAAAGAACAATGAGCCAGAATGTAATAGTCTTTTTTATTACTATTTAGATCTTACTTTACTCTAATTGTTACACTGCTTATTGTATTCCATCACTGATTTCAGTTGGCTTGCCAGCAAAATAACACTTGTTCTAGCTATGACCTTGGATATGTAAAACAAAGATAAAAAAATATGCTGTGAGGAACTTTTCTTCCAAAATATATGGTGAAAGGAAAAGATATCTGAGGGAATCTGAACATAAAGTGAAATTCAGCTCTGGGACCAGATCTGCAGTGGACTTGAAAATAAAAATCATTTTAATGACTTTGAATGATCTGAAAATATTTTTGCAGAGTATTAACCTAAACAATCTCATTTATCTGTTTATGAGTTGCATGACTACTTACTAGACAGCACGTACCAAACACAGAAAAATAATCAAATATTTCTAAGCATATTAAATAAATGTTTAATGTGTTCAAATTAATATGAATAGGCGTATATACTTCAAACAAACTTATCTGTAAAAAGTTGACAAATATTTAAGTGACTTCTTAATTTAAAACAATGGAATGTAACTAGGATTCAGGAGTGAATTTTACAGAATAACATTTTATCTCCAAGTTTCTGATTGAAAGAAGACTGTTTGATGCAATCGACTTTTTAGTTGGCCTTACATTTACTTTTCCATTTCCTAATTTTCTCAACAAAAAATGCCAGTTAAAAGAGTTTGATTAAAAATTATTTTTAATCAAAATTTAATCAACTTTAATCTTTAGATAATTAATTTACAGAGTATTCTACATTAATAGACTTCCCTGCAAAATCCATATTGAATCTCAAAAATTTTTTATTATTAAATATTTTGCCTATTTTTTTTCCAGTCAAGGTTATTTGTATTAAATTCAGCTTTAATTTGTGAATAATTCAGGACCGTATCCGGCATTTTTCAGCAGACAACCATCAGTCAAAATACTGGCCTAAACCTCTTGGAAATTAAGTACTGATAAGTTCTGAAAATCAGGCGATTTTTAAAACTTTTATCTAAATATTCTAGTTTAGGGTATGACATAGCTATCAAATGTGAAAAGCATGATGGTGAGCACAAACACTATTACTTTGGAAATTACTTAAATAATTTCAAGCGGTATTAACACCTTTTTTTGCTGCCCCTTTGCTGAAGTTTTGTGTTACTTGACACGCAGCTACACAAAGATTTTGTGAGTACTCCTTAACCTGTTCCTGTACTCAAGCTGCTGCCCTATGAATATCTGTTTCAATGGCGGTCTAAATTTAGTGAAATTTGTACACATCAGATAGCTGTGCAGCGCTGACACTATTTTAGCTTGTGAGGCTGTGAAAAGCAACAGAATGACGGCATCTCCCACTACTACAGCCAGAAGAGCAAGATGCCTCTCTGGTGGCTTTTCTATGTCATTTAAGACAATCTACCCCACTTTTTTTTTGAAGGTAGTTGCACTGTTCTAGTCTGGTATGACATAGAGTTATCCTAATCCTAGTGAAGGCAGAGAACATTTGTCATAATTAAAAGCTAAGAAATAAAGGCTCTAAGAAGAAGTTTCTTCCTGTGCTTCCCCTCTGTTCCAGAGGGGAGGGTCATAAGCTATTGGCTCAAACCCATAGTAACTCTTTCCCAGTTTATAGAAATGAAACTTCCACCATAGTCTGTGGAAATTTGGAAAAAAAAAAAAATTGAATCTCTATCCTTTCACATATAACAGGAAGTTGGCCAACAGATTTTGTTTTCCTACTGACTGGTCAAGTAAGAAATTTTACCTATAAGGCTTCCTCCCCCAAGCAGCTTCATAAAGCAAGTGACTGTATTAGCCTTTCTAATTAGACCCAAGAAATCAAGCACAAGCAAGAAACTGTGGTGACTTGTAGTGAAAATGAGTAATATGTTCATTTACCAGAAATTCATCAACTATTGAGTCTCAGACTCAGATATAAGTCATCTCATATCTATTGTCATTCAAATATTTTGTCAATGCATGTCAAGTTACACTTATTTCCTAAATTCTCAACTTTATAAATTATCTCTTTTTGATAAAAATTTAATGCATCCTTCATATCTCCACTCTAGGATTAATTGCAATGGGAACTTCTACACATAAAAGGAAAATAAAAATAGACAGTTACAGAGATAGCTTTATCTTCTAATGCCCTTTCACTGACTCTATGTGCTTTCCATGAGCTTTCTGTGTCTTTTCTCTTTTGTTTCTATCTGTAGTTGGTAGTTTAAGACAATTTAAAAGATTTAGGTATCTCTTCTGGATGTCCTATCTATCCTATCCCCTCCGGTATTTGCAGATTTGCCTACTCTAACCATGTTTGCTGTTTCAGAATAGGTTAATTATGCAGGTGCACAAATCCATGTGAATTATCATCTGCTTTTTTTCCTGAATAATAAGAGGTTCTGGCTGCATTAATTGCCCTCATCACAGAAAAGAGCCCTACTGTTCCCTGCAAAAGGAAGTGCACTAGTAAATAACCTCAGAAGCTTCTTATGCTGTCAATAGAGAAAGTAAGACAAAATGCATCCTCATCACTTTGTAAAGCCTGGCTGAGTTATCTGATGAATTCCTCTGCCAGAAGATGAAGCCAAACTTGCACCATTCTGTAGTTCATTTTATATGCAAGAGACTTTTGAATGCTTTCTGTTGATAGTGTCTTCAAAACAAAATTTCTTTCCAGTTTAGCTTAAATAAACAAACCTTTTCTTTTCCTACTTTTGAATACAATTCCATGTTAATGCTTCTTGTTTTGCCAGTTTTACACCAGTTACTTGCTGAATAATATAAGAGAAAAATAGCTGCTAAATAAATTCTAGGCTTTCCTGATTTGCAATATATGTATGCTTATGCATATCTACATATCTGCATATAAAATATGACTGAAGAAATCCTCTCTGAAAACTTACTTCATCAGAACATTCCTGCTACAATGATTGCAATCAGGAGGACTAAGCTTTCAGCAGTTTCAAGACAATGGTGACATTCCCCCCCTGCCCCTCCATTTGCTCAACATGCCTGCACAGCAATGCTCAACTAATTTGTCCTCTTCCAAAAAACAGATCAAATAGGTGACATTATCCGGAGAGAACCATACCCACTTTTATTGGAATAAAGATCACTCAGTACGTTTAAAAGAGTTCAGTTGTCGGTCTCCATATATCTGCTACATTTCTGGGACATAGCAAATAGACTCTATGTCAGTCATTAATAGCTGCACTCCTTCCCATTATTACTTTAGCTTTAAATTGACAGATTAAGACCACGACTATATAAACAAATGCAGAATATAACCTGGTAAATTTTTGCACTGTATCAGCACTCCACCAGTGCATCTTCGACTTTATTCTTACTGTAGTGTCTTATTGGTGCAATGAGATGGGCAATCTGATCAGGGTTAATGTTTTTTTCAGTGATGGTGATGTGCACTCACTCACTGCTTTTTTGCCTCGTTGGTTCTGCAGAACTATTAGGAATTCAAGAAAAAATTAAAATGCTTACTGCTCACCAAAATAATATTAGATAGCTTTGAATAAAGCTATGTGGTATTACTTTTAAAGAAATAATATTAAAAGTGCCGTTGACTTTAATTTTCACTATTCTTTGGAACGCAGACATGTACTTTAAGCTTGAGCAGGGCTTATAAGCCTGGCTTTCAGCATTTTTTTTTCTTTGCTGTTTTAGTTGTCATTACAATATAATGCCTTGGTAAAAATATTTTTAGTATTTGGTCACAATTGTGTCTCTAGCCTTTTTGTTCTTTGATTTCACAGAAATATGTTGAGCTGTGCTCTCTTCCAAAATGTACAATGTGTAAAATGTCACTAAATTAATAAACAATCTGGAAAGAAATAACAGAAAATGTCGGACTCCCATTGAAAGTCTTGGAATTGCACAGAACAAAAGAAGATGCAGACAGCAATTAAAACTCATGTAAATAACTGCATTGGAGTTCAATGCAGTTATGATCATAATAAAATCTTATTTTTAACCCAGTAGGAGACAATGTCTGGTTATTATTAAAACTAAATCACATCTTCTGGGAAAAAAAAAAAGTACGTGTGATTTATATATACATCACCTCAAGGGAATCCATTTTCTATACAACTAGGATTATGATCTTTCAAAAGATCCATTGTAGCCAATTATTTCAGAGGTTGTACTGCTCCAGGATCTGAATTTTGAAAATGAATATTCATGAAATATTCAGTAATTCCTGTATATAAATTATTCAATTACAAACAGAGATAGATTGTCCTGCTGTCAGAGTCAGAAAGCTAAGTACAGTTGTGCTTGGATACAACCACCTGAAATTACTGGACAACCGTCATGGCACACAGTCAACCATCTAGAGAAGGACGCTGAGTATTTCTTGCTGTTTCTACTTCAATCGTCTTTATCATACTCTTATCCTTGTTTTTTTGTTTGTTTGGTTGTTTTTTTCATGTAGCAGACGTATTGTATGTACCCTACCAAAGTACAAATGTTGATTCCAAACATTTTTATCTAAACTTTCTAGTTTAGTTAAGGGGAGAAAAACAGATTTTTCAGTGAAATCAGCACATGCACTCATCAACCATTGGAGCTGTAATTAGACTTCTGTTTCCCACCACTTCTCTAAACAGTATTTACTGCCTGCCCTAGCCTCAGGCATCTGATCAGAATTCAAATTTTTGCTTATCACCTTTTCCAGACAACATAAAGTTTGTTTTTTTTTTTCATATGAAGTATCAGTTCTTTAAATTGAAGCATATTCTTATAAATGTGTATTATAAATAATTTCATAATCATTTTAAAGGGCAGTTTGCATTGTCTGAATCCACAGAAAACTAAAATGCATCTTAAATAAGCGATTAAGTGCAGTTAAACTATGTTTTGAAAGGTTTTATCTATGTTTACATAAAGTAATTTCTTCTAAACATTAATCTATTAATAGCAGAGCACAATATTTCAGAAGGCGATTTAATGGCAGTTGTATAAAAAAATCAAATACTACTGATTTATACTGGAAAATAATGAAAATTACTAGATATATATTTGCTTTTCCATCTATTAGGAGCACACACTTGCTAGCAAACAATCGAGAAAAAATATCTGAAACATTCTAGCTATTTTACATCCAACATGATGTAGAAATATGTTGTAAACTTACATGTTACACTGTTAATAAACTTTAATAGCCATCACTCTTTTGCAGAAACATTAAAATGGATATTTTTTTGCCCCGAGTTTTTGGCAGATCCACTTGTATTAAATAGTAATAATAACTTTAGCTATATTGTGTTGAGCTATATTTACTTATGCATACAGATGACTCAATTTTTAAACTGTAAGCTACATACCACACAAGAAGTTTGAGAAAGACACTTACACTTGCAACTAAAAGATTGCAAAGGTACTACTTCTGTGAGAAAAGGCTCACCAGAGGCAAGGAGGCTTCCACAAGCCAGCCTTAGACAGCAGTAGTTTATCTTAATCATTGACTGGTTCCATCTAAATGCCAGAAGTGGAGCAAGAATTGAAATTACTCAACGTAGACATAACTGTGCTTTATGAATTGGTATAAAGATTATTAGCAGGAAAACAGGACCATGAATAGAATAGAACATCTACTGTAGTTGAAGTTATTTTCTGGTGTTAATTTTAACTGGGTATCTATCTACAAAACCAATGGAATATAATGGCTAAATATAAAGGAAATGTCACTTGTTTGTTTCAGATTACCATTGTCTTAAGTTTAAAAATTTATCTCTTCAGATATGTTCACTTCAGAAGACTCCCTTGAAATAAAGACACACAATTTATTGCACACAACAACATTCTCAATATAAATTAATAATTTTGCCAGGTGCAAAATGGAAATAGCAAAGACAATCATTACACTATAGCATAATAAGATGAAAATAAAACAATTCAGCTTTGAAAAAACAATATTGAAATATTTGATATATGAATCTATTTTTGATTTTCACCTTTCCTAAAAAAAATAGAGTAGAAAAGAAAATGAAAGAGTGTTCCTCAAATAGACACTTCATTCACTTGCACTTGAATATTCTTGAGCATAACAAGTTAGTCCTTTATATTTTTTTTGTAGTTTTCTACTTCTATCCTCAGAGTACATAATGGATAGTTCAGATTTGTCAAGTTGGGTCTTAAAAACACAACAGAAGCTTCACTCCAGCACAACATTTAAAATCTAATTTTTACAAAGTTTTTTAATTTTGATGATCAGAAGTCACATCATGCAAAGAAAGACTCTTTAGAGAGACAGAGTCTTGAACCAATGGAGATGTTTTATATACAATAGCTGTTGATATCCCTTATTCCAAGGACAAGTTATCATTTATTCTTCAGACTCACTGTAGCAATGATACACTAGAAATAAGTTAGCAAATATACCATTAATACAAATGGTACTATGTAATTATTTTTTTAAAAAAAGGATTCAATGAGATGTGAATTTGAAAGCTGGAAATGCAGTCACATTTCCATTACAAATCCCAAATATGAAACATTATTCATATGAGTTTATGGATGAGCCCATTTCAAAGACAGGCTCAATCAATTCAAAAGGTATTGTATTCTAGAAATTCCATGTTTCTGTTTTCCTGCTCTAGTTTGAGGAACATCTTTGAAATAAATACACTGTCATTTTGCATGTCAATTATGTAGTTCATTATTTTAAAATAAACCAACAGTTTGGATGGGTAAAAATCATATAGATAACGTCAGAATCTTGTTAGTGCAGTGGAGAAGAACTAAGAGAGTCAATCCAAAAGTTTTTGATATTAGAAATTCAAGACCTAGATCTGAATTTCCTGATGGCTGCCCTTCATATACACAGCTCATTTAAAGGTTGTTTTCTCCTCATCTGCACATTTTTAAACCAAATCATAGAATGGCTTGAGTTGGAAAGGACATTACAGATCATCTAGTTCTAAATGCCCTGCTGTGAGCAGGAAAACTTTCATTCCTAAGCCATTCAATTTTGATTGCAATTGTTTTAATTTGTCTTCCAATTATTCACCCACCTCCTTTTTCTGGTCTTGAGCAGTCACTCATCACAAGTCCACACTGGTCCTGAACTGGTCCTCTCATCAGACCTTGCATTCATTGCATAGCAGATATTCACACATCTGACAGACAAGAACTGTGCATATTCCCTACCTCATCTCTCTGCAGAACACCTGTATCCATTCCTCACAGCACTTTGGACATGTAAGCTGAGGAGCATGCACCACATCACCACAGCCTCAATGGCAGCATCGCGAGCTAGTGAACACAGACTTTGATTACCTTCTGCTTCTTTCTTTCATGCATCAATGTGTGAACTAAGGAAAAAAAAATCAACTGTAAGAGTTTTTAAGATCAAAAGATCATAATTAATTTTTTTTTATGTAAGATAATTACTGGTTTAATGCTTAGTCCAGCACTTTGTCCACAGTTTTCAGAAACAGAGATTTTCATTGCATTAATCCTCACAATTGTCCTGAATTACTTAATATAGAATTCAACTGTGTATATATAACAAATTAATTTTTCCCAGAGTGTTCCAGTTTATATTTTTCAACTACCTGTCATGAGATTTCACCCTGTGCCTGGCTTATATTTAAGATTCTCCCCCAGAACTTCCTTGAGGACATTTAGATTCTGATTATTCTGAATAATTTTGCAGTTATAAACATTCTTATCCATTTCCTTAGGACATTAAGTATCTAGCTACGTCTACGCATAGCACTCATTCTCCAAAGAGTTCTTTAAACAGCCAAGCACCTGAATATAGATGTATTGAATCCTAATTTAGCTCTTCATCTCTGACCTTCCAGGGACAGTGAACCAGTGCTCATGAGCAGCCAGTCAGCTCCACACAGTGACATGTGATTGAACAAAATTGCAAAGCTGTATGCGTAGTAATTGCTTATGGGAAAATTACAGAGAAAACAGCTACTGCTCAACCCCACCCCCAAGGTAATGGGCTCTCAACACATTTCTCTTATCTCATAAGGAGAAACTTCCAACCACACTCAAAAGTCCTCGAGTGAACTTGCATGTAAATAGTAAATTTTCACACTAAATAAATACAAGTTCTGCAGTAAAAAGACAACAGAAGGATGAAAAAGGGAGGATTGTTAACACTCGATTGTCATCTGCCATCTGGTTGGATTTAACATTTGATAAGTACATAACACAAATCCAAAGGCTTAAACTCATTCACTAAAAGACAAAACCTAAATAAAACGCTAGGACTACCCTTCACTGCCCCCCGCCCCCGCCAAGTTGCTGAGGACAAAAGAAGCAAGCTTCTTTGTTAATTCACCAGATAAACTAGGTGGTAATCATTCATTCAAAATGACTGGAAATATACAGGATATAAACTCACACACCCCCTTTTTTTTTTCTTTTGACTAAAAAGAGGAAAATTTTAAGATGTACTTAAAACTTATTTCAAATTTGAACTTGCAAAGAGATTTTTGCATGTTCAGACAGTTTATGAGCTTGCAGAAATGGTCTGATGAGAAAGCAGTATAGGGAGAAAAGATTAAGGAAAGTAAATTCTACAGCACTTCATTGTAACATCATTAGGAAACGCCAAAGTTACACCGCTAGAAAGAAAGGAACTGTCTGAATCTTGTGCATCTGTCCTCTCCTGTTACAAGAAACCATGTCACACACTATTTTATTCATAAACTTGAGAAGACCCATCTTTAGTCATTTTGAGGTTTTTTTTGCTCTTATTATTACTCTTTTCAACACTTAACAGTTTCACTCTGGAAATAACACTTTCACATTTAAATGTTGACAACTTGCAATGTAGCTTTTAAAATGTGAAAAGTACAGTTTATCCAAATTTCCATGTCATCTTAAACTAAAGGTGTCAGATGCTGGGGGCTGGAGGCAACATTTCTTCGAATTTTGGGGTTTGTCATATGAGATACTAGAATTTTTCAGCATCTATAATGTAAAGGAAAATTTTTTTCCCCCTTCCATTAAAAAAAAAAAAAAAAAGAAGAAGAAAGAAAAAGTTGGTTTTAGGACTGTTCAAGTAATGAATTATTCTCTCTCAGTAGCAATTCAGACAACTTACCAGAAGTGAGATGTCAGGAACTGTATGTCTAATATATTGAAGCAAGTTAACTGGGAGGCAACTACAGAAAATAACATTACTTTTAGTACTGCTGGAAATAGGTACATTATTAAACAATAACAGAGGAATTGGTAATGATGTCTGCTAATAGAGGCATTAGTAATGATTTCAGAATACTAAATGCGTTTGGTGGGAATTAAAACTTAAAAATGTATTTAGAGTCAAGTTTTACCACTCTATAGTCAATATGGGGAAGGGCACACTAAATTATTCTTAACAGAAAGCAGACATATACTTGAAACGTTCTTAATGCAAAAATACAAACAAAAAATTAACAGATAAATATAAATTCATATCACTGACCACAATCATAGAATCATAGAATCATAGAAACACTAGGTTGGAAAGGACCTACAAGATCATCTAGTCCAACCATCCTCCTATCACCATCCCTACCCACTCAGCTACTAAATCATATCCCTTAGCACCTCATCCAGACGCTTCTTGAACAGCGGCAGGGATGGTGACTCCACCTCCCTAGGCAGGCCATTCCAGTGCCTGACCACTCTTTCAGAGAACAATTTTTTAATAATTATGTATATGTTATAATTTATATGTTATATATGTTATAATTTATAATAAATTATAACATATCTAAAGTTCTGTACTTAAACAAGATTTGTGATGAGATTGCAGGTGAAAGGTAAAATAAACTCATAAGCTTCAAACTGTCAACAGATACTTTAATCAACAGTGTTTTCTTTCCTGCATTAAAATGAAATGGAGGTCTTAACTCAAGAGATATTTCCAAGAAGCAGTCTCCAAATGCAGAACCAATTACTCATTGACTTCAAGTGTACATGGAACTTCCCATTAGGAATAAAATTAGAGAAACCTCACAGAGGGAAAAATGAACAATTTTATCACAAGATTTTTTCACAAGCAGAGAAACTAGGAAAAACCGAGTCAGCAATGACTTTGAAGCAGACCTGCCTGGGATTTTGAAAGGACTCACCACCAAAGTAAACCTCAAGCTTCTAAGATCACAAAAGCAGGGGGAACACCACTGGGGACAAAGAAGAACTGAAAATGAATCGTCGCTCTCAAAAGATTAGGGATAGTCTTTGACAGATACTCTCAAACAAGTGCTGGCAGTTTTGTTTTGCCCTCATGTTATGGTTTAACCCAGCCAGCAGCTCAGCACTACACAGCCACTTGCTCACCCTCCTCAGGTGGAATGGGGGAGAATAAAATTGCAAGAACTCATGGGTCGAGACAAAGACAGTTTGCTAGGTCACACAAAAGTTGCATGCGCAAGCAAAGCAAAACAAGGAATTAATTTGCTATTTCCCATCGCCAGACAGATGTTCAGCCACTTCCATGAAAGCAGGGCTCATCACAGGTTAACGCTTTCTTGGGAAGACAAATATCACTCCAAATGTTCATATGCCTCACTTTCTCCTTCCTTTCCCCAGCTTTAATTGCTGGGCACGATGCTACATGTCATGGGACATCCCTTTGGCCAGACTGAGTCAGCTGCCTTGGTTCTGTCCCCTCCCAGCTCATTGCGCACCCCCAGCTCCTTACTGGAAGAGCAGTGTGAGGAACTGAAACATCCTAGGCTCTTTATAAGCACTGCTGTGCAATAACTAAAAACAATGTTATCACCACTATTTTTCATCAAACATTCAAAACATGGCATCATAGTAGCCTCTATGAAGATAATTAAGTGTATCCCAGCAAAGGAAACATGATACCTTGTCTTTCCAATCCTTAGCAATAAGGTATAGACATTTATACTTATGATTCATTAGTAACTTCCATTATAAATTAGGGAATGTTTTAAAATTAGGAAGTTTTTTTTCCTCCTCCTTGCGGAAATAAATGTATATATGTTGGCATCATGTGCATAAACTAATATTTCTAAAGAAAATTTATTAAGGATGAAAAATACTAATATAAGACTGTGAAGGAGAACATGCTTTCACATGAAGATTTGCTTGGTTGTTTCGTTTTCACATGTTGTCTGTGTGATAAACATTATATTCACAATTAATTATAAATCAAAACCAGTAATATAAAGCAACCCTCCTACAGTAACCTCAATATTAATTTTTGTTTAAAAAGTCTGCATTTACATACAAGTTGTCTCAAAACCCTGACAACTGCTTGGCAGGAAATATGCAAAGTTAATGATTCTGTATCTTATTTAATACTATGATTTTCTGACTTCTGGGCTTTTGATGAAAAGCATAATACTTTCATATGACTGATCTTAAATCATCCTTTTTCAAAAGTTTTTGACACTAAGTGTTAAACAATTAACTTACTGCCAGCTTTTATTTGTAAAATAACAACCAGGTGAAACAAATAAAATATGTAGTATGGACATCAAGGTCTAGAATTATTTAAACATGAAAATAAGATGCTGCTGCTTCAATGTGATCACATGTACATCCCTGGCTACTTTTTTTATTATAGATAAAGGTGTCTCATCTAGACTGTTATTTGAAAATGGATCTTGATCAATAAAGTCAGCTTTTGGCAAATTCTGCTTAAGGTGTGATTTCTTTCTGTGTGAGTTGTACAAAAGATTCTGCATAAGGAGTCGGTGTATGTAATAAAAAGTAAAACAAAAATAGAATATGATAAATCACTTTCACTTTTATAAGTCTATTTCTCTAAGTTCTTGATCTAGCCTGTTCAGTTTTCCCTGTTCAGTGTGGACCTTGCTCTTAATTGTGTTTCACCATAAGAAGCAGTCCATTAAAGCACTGTAGTCAATAGTACTCTAGCACAAGATTTAAGTGCATCGTCTGATTATTTGCTGTCTCTGTTCAGCAGACTGGATTCTGAAAAATCCATCTCTAAGGACTGTAACTATTCCTTCTTCACTCTAAAAGGAGACAAGACAGCATAAAGCTGCCCAAGACGTAGCTGAATCCTTCCAGTCTCAATAACAGAAACAATAACTGCAGCAAAGTTGCATCACCAAAACATCTTTGTGACAACAGGAAGAATCAAGTACAAAGAAAGATTATGTCAAGGATAGACATCCTAGTTTTAGGAAAACCTAGAGGCTGAAGGTAGATCATGTCCATGAACTACTGCAACATGCATACAAAACAAGTATCACAAATGAGAATCTCAATCTGAATCAGTCTGCCACAAATTAGAAATGACTGGGTACATAAGGAATGGACAGTTTTAACTCACACTGTCTTTTCTACATTGTTGACCATGAAGCTACTGAAGTGACTATGATTAAGACATTTTCTTATAGTAATTAGAATAAAAATGGTGGTACAAAGAGTGGTAGTATATTGTGCTGACAGCTGTTTAAGGAAAAATCACACAAAATGTTGCAGAAATGCAAAGTCTTTCATTTTATTCTGGAATCGGATCACTGAAGAGAGCAAAAACATCAAAATGTTTTAGTACTTCAGTACTTAAAAGTGTACAACCAACCACAGTCTACTGAGCACACTTTCTTCTGAAAGTTAGAAGACGTGAGTTTTCTTGAGCTTTCACTTAGCTTGTGGAACATTGGTTATTTATGCAAATATTTCTGACAACTGCTGAAAGATAAAATATAAATATTTTAACATTAGCAACATATGAGCATTAAGTTTAACCTGAACAGATCATAAAACAGTCTTCTAATATCTATTTGAATTTTAAAAGATTGTGCCATTATCAGCAATTTATCAGCATTTTCTGTTCAGTACAAATATGAGAAATTGAAGCTTGGCAGTATTCCAAAAGGTTTCCAAATGAATTCTGCTTTATAATTTTATTTTTCATCGTCTGTGCTGCAATACATTTTACCTGGGGACCATGGCAGCTACACAAAACATTTAAAACAAAACTGCTATTTATCAGAATAAAGATTGCACTAATCATTTGTATCTATAGTAACTTTAAAACCAAAAGTGTTTAGTCTAAACAGATTTGTCACAAAAATATATGCGACAACTCTTAAGATTGTATTTTTAGACAGTCCAAATGCCTGGAAAGGTGAAGGGTTCCTTGTGTTAGCTGTGAAAAAATAACAAAAAAAAACCTGAGAATGTAAGCAGTTTTCTAATGCAGATATCTTTTATATCTAAAGTAAAAATCAGATCATTTTGTGTACATATAAATGAAGCAATTATTTAAATCTTCAAGTTCTCCTGTTTGAGAGCTGAACCACAGGATCTCACGTAACAACTTGCATTTCACTTGTCAGGCAAAAAACATACTTCCACATTGAAAACAATAATTACACATTTTATCCAACAATTGGATCAAAATCACTTTTATTATGAATGTGGTATAGGCAACCATCATAACATTGTAGATGGTAGAGAGCTGACAGATATCTCAAAGTTAACACTCAACATCTTTGCCAGTCAGTTCCATCTAGACATGATCCTTAGAGGATCAGGAGTCTACTTTATCACCACATCCATTCAGGTAAGAAAGCTGAATAAAAATATCAGTCTTGAGGCCTTGTAAACTCTGTACTGAGCTTGTGGCCTGCTATACTGCTACTGTTGAGCAGTGACAACGCTATATTATTGAGTCGTATGACTGCATACTGTCAAATCAAAATATATTGTCGATATACTGTGTGGCACCAAATCATAGTCTTTCTGCTGATACTAGAATAAAGCTTTCTATAATTCTCCTTCAAATTATTATAAATGGTAGTTGTATGCCACAGAATATTTTAAAAGCATCCAGATCCCAGTTCACTTTAACATGTTTGTCCAAAAATGGGCCTGCTTTGCTGAATTCTGCTGTCTTAACTCTTCTGAGAAACTGTGCTAATAAAAGTTTCACTAAAACAGATGTCAGCACTTACTACAGAACTGAGCAAATCATAAATGAGATCAATTGTCCTGTGTTATTTCATAGATACAATCAGAATCATATGGGTTATAACACTTGCACTCAATGATGACGACATCTACTTTATCCTCTGTTTAGACAGGAGTAAGAGATGTGATTTTAATACCTAACCCTTCCAAGAACAGCCTTTTAAAGTTGTTTAGCCCCACAGAACAGATAGAGAAGGCAGGTTGCGCATAGCTGGAAGTGCTAGGAGATACTCTTCAACTCTAGCATCCTTCCCACTGACAGTACAGCTCTACATATCCAAACACCTCCGAGGCACTAATTATCCTGTTAGTAAGAAGAGGAAAATTTTAAACCTTGATATAGCTAGAGGCTGCAAAAGAGGGCTGTAGAGAAATAAACAATGGGTTTTTCTACTTATTTGAGGATGAAAATCCAGAACTGTTACTCAAAAGAAATTTCAAAATGTATTGGGTAGCTTATTGAGAGTGTATTTAGTTAAAGGAGGTTACTGCAAGTCTAAGCAACACGATATTTCTTTAGGATTTGGGATTTCTATAGGAACTTTAGGATTTAAAATATTTAAAACAGAATTAAAACTGAAGATGTTTAACTGCTAGCCATAGTTCACTCAGAAACACAAGAAGATTTAGTTTTTACCGAAGTTTACTTTTGTGAAAAAGTATGAAATGACTACTAGTTGCAATCTGATTCAGAACTCCCCATAGAGTGCATTGAACCTTCCTTGCTTCAGGTAAGGCCATTAATGAACATGAGCTGTAATACTGACATTTCCATCCACTCAATGCCATAAGTATCTACCATATTTTGTTCTGTAAAGCCTTCTTTTTCATGCTTCAGCTCCAGTCTGCTTCTGTAAGTATGCCACAACTGCTTCATATGCTTCATACTAGGAACTGTATTCATCAGATAGAATCATAGAATCATAGAATGGTTCAGGTTGGAAGGGACCTTAGAGATCATCCTGTTCCAACCCCCCTGCCATGGGCAAGGACACCTCCCACTAGACCAGGTTGCCCAAAGCCCCATCCAGCCTGGCTTTGAATACTTCCAGGGAGGGGGCATCCACAAGTTCTCTGGGCAACCTGTTCCAGTGTCTCACCACCCTCACAGTGAAGAATTTCTTCCTTATATCTAGTCTAAATCTACCCTCTTCCAGTTTATAACCATTACCCCTTGTCCTGTCATTACCTATCCTTGTAAAAAGCCCCTCCCCAGCTTTCCTGTAGGCCCCCTT
>WBMW01001769.1:42365-88339 GCA_013396635.1 Penelope pileata
ACATACAGTAACCGCTTTAACTCCATGATCATAGCCTTCTACCTTCACACCTATCTCTCGGTTTCCCCGCACACAGTATCAATCCTGCCGACTACGCCAATTGTAACGGAAAAAAGCGTCCCAAAAACTCTCACGACTACGCCATTCTTCAATTCTCTTACATTCTCCAGCTTCTTCTTTCTCAAGCTTCTTCATCCAGCTCCTCTTCCTCAAGCTTCTCTTCCTCAAGCTTCCCACCAAGCTACCCTCTTCTCTGGCTGGCTGGCCTTCATCTAAGCCTGGGGCAACTCCACCCCAGGTCCACCCCTTCCGGTCACAGGTGCAAGTGATGCACCTGTGTTCCCCAGGCCAGCCACACCCCTCCACCAGGTGCTCAATCATCAGTTCATGCTGTGATCAACTGTTTCCCTACACAAGCTAAAAGGTAGTTCTGTATAAAACAGTTCATTACTCATTATGCTTTCTGATCAATGCAAATACCTAACATCGTGTCGCTTAAGTCAGGGAATGCATTTACTACAAGAAGCTTCATAATAGCAAAAAAAATAACTAGCTTGCATCTGAGCTCACTTTTGAAATTTATTGAGACAGCTCTTCAGGTGTGAAAGCATGCCAAGATTAACTTCAGTTTAGATTAGCAACAATATTCCCTAGTAGGAGATAGCAATGTGAATTTCCTATCACAATAATGAGGCTCATAAGTTTAAGTGATTTGTCTACAGTATCCATCACATTCTGCCACTGAAAAATCAACATTAGCTTCACTTCTAAACTATCCCAGTATCAATATCTGTGCATCCTTTCCTCCTCTGGTATTCAAAGTCATACTTTTTACTGAAAAAGTTTCCTGATCACGTACTTCATAATGATTTTTTACTGATTATTTTTATTTCTTATTTATAGAGCTACTGGTTGTCTTGTAATAATTGTTTTATGAGGTATGCCAAAGTTGGAATCGTATTCTTCTGATTTTCATGAGCATTTTCTTTCTATGTTCAAGAACTTCGTATAAGATCTTCCACACTTTGATTCAAGCAAAAACAGATACTAGACATTTAATGGCATTCTCTACCATAAAACATTTATTACCTTTCTGTTTAATACTTTATAGCTAGAAGCATAATTGATTAATACTGTAAATACATAGCTGTATTTGTTGACAGCCACAGAAATTTGATACAGACTGATCATTGTTGCAGTTTAAGAAAATTATTCGTAATTATAAGACTAGTATGAATGTATGTGCATACACACATGTATGAATCAACAAATTCTCAGAAAAGTGTACTACAATTTCATGAAAGCAATTTACAGGCATATCATCAACACAGAAACAAATGTAGACAAAAAAAATGACTAATATTAGGATTGTCTAACACTTTTTACCGAAGTAAATTATTCATATTTTGGCAAGCTTGCGTGGCTCAGGACAAAATTTTGTCAAGGCAGCTAGTCCATTTATCGTAATGAAATGTGTTCTTTCACCAAGCCAAAGGATCAAGAAACCCTACCGCTGTGCTTGGAAATATCACAGGAAATGTCCTGATTTAAGGGCAGCCCTGTGTTGTTGTTTTCAGTTGTTACCAATGCAGAGTTACACAATATGATGCACTCAGACTTAAGTTGTACAGACCCTGACAAATTTGACTGTTTTTAGTGAAGATTACAAAACATCTTCCTAAGTTCCTGTTCAATAAAATGAAGTTCTAAAGTTTGAAAAAAACACAGGATTTCGAGATAGTAAAAATGTAAACCAGAAAAGTTGCTAATTCAATATTTGGGTGCAATAAATAATGTATTAAACCACAGGAACAAATATTGAATAAACATACCATGCTATGCATCTCCCCCTTGTGGAAAGAAACCTAGCCAAAAAAGTGAAAAACAGCTATTAAGTGAATTGCAAAGGCAACAGCTCTTTTCACACAAATCTTTCCCAGAGATGGCCTGAAGGCTGGAGGATTTTAGTTCTTCTCTTTAAAGATCTGTACCTCAGGATGGATCCACATACTTGGGATGTTTGCTTTTGCTGATAATCTACTTGTCCAAAACACTGACTACTGAAACAAGCCCTATGTGCTTTGCAGTTCTATTCTCAACTCATATCCTCTAGTGTTGTTTCCGAAAGGCAGCATAATTCTTTGTCTGCCTCACATTTGGAAAATGTTTTTTCTTTCATTAGCCTAAGACTTTCATATGAAAAAAACACAGTGAATGACTGCACAGAAGTCATTGACCTGAAACCTATTCATCTCAGAAAGGGGTTGGGGAACTTAAGTCATGAATGTACTAATTAAGAATGTGAACATATTACAGTAGGCAAATCCATTGATCAAATAAACAGAAGCATATTTCAGAATTCAACAGCTGTAAAGTGGCATTTCTAAAGTATGCTGGATAGGAAGAACTGTTGACAGTGAAAATTCAATAACTGCTAAGCTTTAGATTGCTGTTCTGTAACACCCATGAGACAAACTATTGCTCCATTGTATTGTAGAAACTCCCAAGCTGAAGCTTAACATCCCAGAGCATAACTAGAAGCATAACTAGATAGGCTTTTGTTTTAGTCAACCAACTTTAATTGCAGATAACCTGACAAAAGTTGTTCCAGTCAGCTGTTCCTGATCTTAACTATGTAACTTCCATATGTTTTTTGGAGTCAAAACAATTCTAAAGGTTAGTATCAGTACTCTTTAAAATCTAAAACACAAATGGGAAAGATTTTGACGAAGTCATCATAGAAACATAACAAAAATCCTCAGTGCCAGAGTCCATTGAACTGTATTGCATGGTAAACTACTACAATTTCTATTCTATGAGAAAGTTTTCATCGCAAGCTCGTTATGCTATTCAAGAATTACAGGCTTTTTTTCCAAAGGCTAAATCTCTCTCCCATCCTACTGCATTTATTTACTGAAGAGTTTTCAGCCCAAGTTCTAGATTACTCATGTAAGTGAAAGACTGTGAGAAGAGACTCCACTTCTTGAAGCAGTATATGTGAATACACATTATATATATAAAAAAATATATGCATAAATCCATTATAACCATGCACCTAAAGAAGGTTCACTTTTTTCCTAAAAAAGAAAATCCTTTGTTTTCATGCTACCCACAAGTAGGATAGGTACACAGAAGAATTTTTGTTAAGTGGTACCCCAAAGAAAAACAATATTGTGGCGATCGGAAGCAAAACTGTTTTCTGAACTGACCAGGACTCATATACGAAGACATTAGGAAGAATGAGGAAACTAAAATGCCTAATCAATCTCATGTTTTGGCTTCAAGATCAGAGTAACAGGCATAGAAATGTGGTGGTAATCTTTGATCACTTAAATTCCACTTAAGCAACTCCAGACTAGTCAGCTGCACAGAGAACTGGTACCTCTGGAAATGAAAATCTCATGCATCATCCTCCTGATTGCCCTCAGAAATAACTACCCTTTCAGAAACATGCTTTTCTACTTCTGGCTCCCTTTCACAAAGGAGATTTCACAGTCTCTCAAAGTCTTTAAAGACTCTTGATTTATGCATGTTATGGTTTGACTCAGCAGATAGCTGAGTTCCACACAGTTATTCACTCACCCTCCCCCCTCTCCAAATGGAACAGGGGAGAGAAGTAGAGAGATATGCAGTAAAATGCGTGGGTTGAGATAAATGCTATTTACTAAAATAGTAAAGAGAACAAAAGAAATAACGGTACATATATATATATATATATACACAAAGAGGATACGCAGAGCAAGGGCTCACAGCCACTGGTGACCCTTCCTCCCGGCTAGCCCCTTCCCTAACCAACGGAACCCGGAAACGCCACCAACCAATCACATGATGTTATATGGGATGGAATAGCTCCTTGGTCAATTTGGGTCAGCTGCCCTGGTCCTGTCCCCTCCCAGTTCCCAGCTCCTTATGCCCCCCTTAACTATTTCACTGGCAGAGGAATGCGGAAGTGAGTTATGTCCTCGGCTCCGTTCAACACTGCCAGGATGTTATCAGTATCTCGGAGGTACAAGATAAATTCATACTAGACACTACGAGAAGCGTAACTTCTGTTAGAAACTAGGACAATGCAGAAAAGTATTTTAATATATATTCTTCATAAACAAAAAATTGTAGACTATGTGGTTAGTTGGTATGCTTTACAAACTAATACAGTAGGTTATAAACCAATGTGTTTTAAAGCCCGTTTGGAAACTAAACTTTTAAAGACTATTTAATAATATTTGGCAGTTTCCAGAAGCTGTGCACAGACAAAAGCAAACACTTGAGTAATTTGTCTGTGATAGACTATTTTAACCAGGTTTATTTCTTCCCTTTCTTATGTTGCTTCCTTTATAATGAATTGTCTGACACTATCAGAGACAAACTAAATTACAAAAGGTCAGAAGTCTTTTTGTAATCTTATTTTATCATATTCTGTCATGTTTATATTACAATTTAGCAGAGAAGTTTTTTATTTAATATTCAAGCTGTTTTATCACTTACTGACAGACATAAATACTCATGAGGACTTTCATTTGTACAGAAAACATTTTTTCTTTACAGTTTCTGATATTTTCTTGAATCACCTATTTTAAAATTTCAAAGGCAAATACCTAAACTTTCTTCCACATTACTTTTTCCAGGAAATAGTTTTATTAGTTTAAATCACCATTTCTTTCAGTCAGTGTAAAGCTATATGACAGCTGACCAACAGTTATTTTGCAAATTGCCATTTCAACACACAGATGTTATTCTATCTCTGAAATGTGCATACACTCTGATAAGCACTATACTAAAATATGGGAGACTTTTGATTTAGATTTTCTTGCAAAGCTGCAATAGGAAACCTCAGCAGACCTTAATGTTTTCTGGAACAAATTAGAACAGCAGCTTAGAACTGCAGTCTCTGGAACAACTACTTTTATCTGTAGTACTTTGACTGTCCTCTCTTTCATTTCCTTTCCACTCTACTACCACATAGGTAATCTCTGGATTAATTGGGAATGGACCTTCCAGACAAGTTCAGGATCACATTCAGCTCTATGGATTCTCATGCAGTCTTATAAATACACCCTGACCTCATCCAAACCTTTTTTGTTTTTTTTTAAAAAAGACCTTAACAGTGAGAGAGATTTTCTAAGCAAGTATCCCTTGCAACTTTGTTCTAAACTTCATAATCATAGAATGCTGAATAGAATTCAGCATGAGCATCAAATAGGCATATGACCTAAGCATTATTGTTGCTAAAGTGCTGCTGTGGAGCTAAATCCTTGTGCACACCCTGAATATTGTGGAATACTAAACAGGCTGCTCCAGAATAGGAATAAGCCAGAAGCTGAGGTAACTTCAAGCTGTGGTTGATGGTTGGGAGGCACCACCCTCACCACCTTAAGTGCAGATCCACAGTGCCTGAGCAGGGCCAGTGAGAGCAGCAGATCTAAAGATCCAGGGATCATAAAGAGAGGTAAAGTCTTAAGTCAGCTTGAGCACTCAAAGCACCCAAGCAGCAACTCACCTTCACCAGAGAAACAGACTGAAGACAGCAACACATAAAGAAGGATCAATAGCCACAGGCAGTGCTTAAATAAAGACCTCGGACACCTGGGCAGGGGTGTGACTGGGGGCTCCAGGTGAGGCTGATCAAAACCATTAATTAAGGCCTGTCAGTGCACTCAGGGCCTCGGCATTGAACAAGCTTTTGTTAAGGAGTAATCACCTCAAAGGAGGCAAACAAACTGTTTAAAGCCAAGGGAGGAAACTATTTTCACCTCACAAAAAAAGTGATTGATTCCTGGACTTCATCTGATCTGAAATCATTTATAATAAAATGGAAAGTGTGGCTCTAGAAGGTGTCACTTGTGCATTTCCTCCTTTAGAAGCAATATTCCTGTGACTCAAACAGTGATTCAGTTTCACAACATACACACAAACATAATGAAGTTCCCCTATGCTTGGTTGAAGGCACTGTGGGAGTTTTCGGGCAGTTTTGAAGTCCTAGGAGACCACCATGAATTGAAAATCCCTTAGGATTTCTCTGATTTACAACCTAGGCTACATTCACTGTAGCAACCCAGAGGAAAAAGCATACTAGGCCATGTCTCATTGTCCAGAAACCACAGACATAAACCTCTTGTGCTATTTAGTAATAGCACACTTGTTGAAGGACTGATTTTGTTTTCAACGGAATTAGTGGCAACAGAAATTTAAAATTAAATATATATATTTATATGCTAACTACCAATCAAAGCTGCAGGTTTTCTGAGCTAAATTTTATTTTATTTTAAATTACTTATACCTTCCTCTGATGATGTCAGTGATACAAAATACTATTTTTTTCATATTCAAAAGAAACCTTATACAGAAGATTCATACAAATGATTATTTTTTTCCTCATTTTATCTTGTCAATCTCACCTAGTGAAGCTCTAAACTGTGATCCTGTTCAGCTGTAATTTATTACCCAATATTGGAAATCTTTGACCAAAATCACCAGTGCTGCAAGTATCTCTGCAATGAAGTATTAAAAAAAATTGTGCACAGAGAGAGGCAACACTGCCCTCCTAATTCACAGTGTTTTAAGACCCTGCAGGATCCTTCCCAAGGGTCCAAACCACCAATAGTCGTCACCAGAGGAAGCCTGGGGTCTGTGACATTCCTACTTCAGGAATATTTCTTTCTCAGACGCAAGCCACAGCTTTCTGTTCTTTCACTCACTCTAAAGATCAGAATTTATTTCCCATGGTATCTCTCAAAGAGTCAGTATTACAGTTGTCTAAGGTTGTGAGCTGCTGTACATACTGTAACATTATGCCTGCAATCACCTCTACTTTTAATAAAAATCTTCCCTTATATTTGGACTTGGGGTTGAGTTTCTGAAGTCTACCCTTTTTTGATGGTGCCTAGGCACTGCACAGGCTGGCAGTTCATGGCCAGGGGCACCCACCACCCCAGTTAGGAGCTGGGCAGCTAGGGGCACCAGGACAGCACTGGAGCCCTGGGCATTGGGCACCTTTTTGGGTATGGGTATGGGCCAAAACTGGAACAGTATGCTAGATCTGCGTGACGAGACCTGTGGCCAGGAATGGTCTGCGAGCTGTAGAAAAGACAGAGCTGAATGGCAACTGAAAATGACTCCCCAGGGCAACAGCTGAACATGGCTGCAGCCACCCTGTAGCCCTCTATGAAGAGTCCAGCCTGGGTCACTGACGATGCTCCTGGGGCTTTACAGAAAAGCCAGCTCTCACTGAATTAAATGATGAATCTCTGGCAAAAATTACAGAATCATAGAATGGTTTGGGTTGGAAGAGGCCTTATAAGATTATTTAGTTTGAACCTTCCTGTCATGGATCAGGTTGCTCAAAGCCCCATCCAATCTGGCCTTGAACATCCCTAGATTGAGGGACCCACAACTTCCCTGAGCAGCCTGTTTCAGTGCCTTACCACCCTCATAGTAAAGAATTTCCTCCCAATGTCTAATCTAAATGTACCCTCTTTTAGTTTAATGCCATTATTCCCTGTCCTATCAGTATACTCCCTGATAAAGGGTCCCTCTCCAGCTTTCTTGCATGTCCCCTTTAGGTACTGGAAGGCTGTTATAAAGTTTCACCAAAGCCGTTTCTTCTCCAGGCTGATCAACCCCAACTTTCTCAGCCTTTCTTCATAGGAGAGGTGCTCTAGCCCTCTGATCATCGTCATGGCCCTCCTCTGGACTTGCTACAGTAGGTCCATTTCCTTCTTATGTTGGAAGTTCCAGAACTGAATGCAGTACTTCTAGATGAGGTCCCACTAAAGTGTAGTAGAGGGAGAAAATCACCTCCTTTGAACTGCTGGTCATGCTTCTTTTCATGCAGCCCAGGTTACATGTCACTGATTACATACTGTACAAGTCAGGGATATGAAAAAATAACAAATTTACCATCAGAGGCTAAAGAGTTCCCAGTGAGGATACTTATTCCAGATAGCCACAGCAAAAGAGTGAATGGTATAAAGAGTTTGATTGTAACATGATTATCCATAGCTGTACAAATAGCACTGTTAATATAGTGGAGTTACATTGCAAGATAATGGACTTACATAATATGTGTTCAAGAATGCTATCTAATAATTTGTTTAAACAAGCACCCCATTCAATTTCCCTCTTTTGGCAATTCCCATAACAGTAGAGACTCAACCCTTAAAAGCTTATTCTATCACAGCTAGTTAAATAATATAATTTCTGGAAAACTGAAAAATATTAAAGGAGCGGGTCTATAGCTGAATAAAACACTGATGACTGACTTTTCCCATAAGCCATTGTACCCTTTAATGGAACAAAATCCAGATAAGGTTGTATTTTACCAGTTTAAATATTTTATAAAATATTAAGTATATTGATTATCTTAGCTGTTTCAGGTCATGCCATGAAATAAATTGTATAAAAATTGCATCCGGCTGTTTTCTGACCTATTCCCCAGTAACACATTTTACCAGGATATACAGAAACTGTCAAAACTTCCTAAGGGGAAGAACAGAACACCTAAATTCTACCAAATCCTAAATACTTCGTTGAATGAGTCAAATATGATCTATAACAGTTAATTCTGTCAAAAAGCATGAAGAACTTGAGTGACCTAAAATAATGGCTTAGTGCCACATGAAATCCACTGTTGGTAAATTGAAAGTACTGCACACACAATTGGAAACGTGAACCTCTAGGTTCTTTTTTTTTTTTTTTTTAAGGTTAAATTACTTAAATGAAAACCTCTGCTTAGAAAATCATTTTGGCCAAGTGAACATATCAGAAGTATCTATGGTCAACTATAGAAAAGATGCTACATGAATTTGTTCTTATCTGAGATACTATGGAATACAATTCAGGAAAAAAAAAAGAAAGGGAAGCTGAGACAAAGGGTCAGGCATTGACAACAATAATATTTATCAGCCTTGGATAAGTCCTGTTTGAAAAAAAATGACTCAAAGGATTGGGGTTACTTGCCTTAGAAAAGTAAAGAATAAGAAGATTCATGAAAGAAAAATATAAAACAGTAATTGGTGAAGAAATGATAATAGCGAAGCTCTAGCTCTTTTTTTAATAAACAAACAAGGAATCACTCCACGAAACTGAAACATGGTAAGTTAGGATGGGAGGAAATATTATTTTCATGGAAGGTGATTTTAGGTTATGGAAATTCCTGCGACAGGATGCCTAATCTAATTGCACAAAAAGTGTCAAGAGTTTAATAGAGAATGATTAAATAAGTTTTGGAAAAGTTAAATACGTTCTCAAGGTAGAAGAATAAACAGGGAATACGTCCTACTCCATATTAAGTTCTTGAGCTTCTATGAAAATATAGGTTGGTAATTTACCATAACCTTTAAACTAAACGTTTTCAGATCATTGGAGTGTTCTATTGTTGTTTATTTGCATGAAGATACTTGTTTTTGAGAGTGGTAGCAGTGAAAAATTGCTGACTAAACATCAGTTTCATGGCATCTTCAATTACTTTAGAAGAATATTTTTGCATTACAGACACCAGTAATCAAGAGATCAAATGGTTTTATTTTATATGAAAAATTTTAGAGTAGATAGGCAGGGGCAGCATTCTTGTGGAGATTTATAGGCTCTCAGACCTTTGCCATTTTGATGAATATAAAAAGCTTCCTTCTTTATTTCAACAAAATCACGGACATCACCACTTGCATGAATTAACCATACATACAGCTGTAATTTGTTGCATGTGCTTCTCCTTTCTAACACTGAAGTATGCAAAAATCTCTCTAAAATGTTTCTTCAAAAATTCTTACAAGTGTTGTGAATTTCCAGATTGATACTAAAGGCACAGTTATTACTGATTTCAGCAAGAAAAGATTCATACATCCTTTCTAAAACAATCCTAAATTCCAACACTAATTTGTGACAAAATGTATTATTAATATGTTGAAGGAGTTAGTAAAGTCTAACATTTCCACTATCGTGGCATTATATGTACTTATAAAACTTATGAATTTATGAAATTATCGATGTATCAAGTTTCAAGGAGATAAGAGTTTGTACTGGTAGCACGTTTTAAGAGACTAGAAGGAAAAGAAAAATTTAATCCTCTTTCTAAATGTGCATCATTGACTGTGGCTGCTCATAAACTGAGCATTACTATACATTCGCCATACATGGGTGGTGTGGAAAAAGTCCTAAAACAACAACTGTGACTACTGCTGCTGCCACCTAGGACAATCCTGCCCCCAGGTCCACCGCTTCTGGTCACAGGGCAGCGCAGGTGTAAACAGTTTGCTTGTGCTCTCTGGGCCAAGCACATCCATTCACCAGGTGCTCAATCATCAGTTCAAGCTGTGATCTAACAGTTCCCCTACAATGGCTTTCAGGCCTGAAAATGCTTAGGATGTGTGATGTGTTATTTTCACAAATGAAAACTATAATAGACTTAATTATGCTCCACTGAGTTTGTTTTTGATGTCAAAGAGATATGAGGAGAGACCTGAGCACAAAGGGAAAAGCATTCACTAACATACAACTGTCTATTTTTGCTTCCCTTTTATAATGATTTCTACACCATAATACTGTTAAAACCTACTTTTTGTAGTTCTTATGTACCCGAATAGATGCTGAAAAAACTCAACACTGTGGAGAACCAGAGTGCATAAGACATTTTTAAGAACTACCGATGACCTGTTTTTCTAGGCAACTAACAAAGTAAAATGCCTGTAAGGAGAATATGATCAAAACAGTGCAATCATTTCTTTTTAAACAAAATGAAGTAGTATTCTGTGATTTCTAATGTGGCTGATGTTTTCATGACTGATTTATGAAGTTATTTGCCTTATTAATTATTAAAATCTACCTCAACATGGATGCATAAAATATGATGCAATGGAAAAATTAAATCTGATCAAATACTAAATTGAATTCAAATTCATCCTATCAATGTAATTAATTCATTTTAGATTTAATCTATGCATTTGATACATTGATTAAAAACTTAAATTTATTTTAATACTGATTCATCTGATTATAATTTTGAACCAACTCAACCTTAAGCAACCCAAACTAATGGATAATCATACAGAGAGCAGAGAGGTTGGTCAAAATACTACAATAATGTGTTAACTGTACCATGTTTTTAGTATTTTTTCTTGAAACAGAGTCATAACAAATATGAATATAGAGACATAGGTAGAAAAATTCTTTATGCTTTTCTGACATACATGTATAAGCATCGCTTAGTAACAGCATTTCTGAATTTAGAGTTGATCATTTGGAATTTTCCAGTGTTATTAAATTTCTTTGATAGAAATGCTGCATAATATACTTCGATGTTTTATGACAGGTTTGGTAATGGCATTTTGGAAATGTATGTGTAGGAACTGCATGGTTTAATGAAGAAGCATCCATTTATTCTTGAAATCTAACAAACAAACGATCCCTAAATCATTGATGATACGACTTAAGAAATGATTTTGATGGCAGTTTTATAAAACATTTGTCCCAGGTTCCATAGCTAGTGCTTGTTTTATGGATGGTGAATTATCATTTAAGCTGGGTACAAGAACATAAGAAAAATGAAGACAACCCTGAACAATGAAGGATAAGGTTTAATGGCCAAAATTAATACAAAGATTGGAAATATATGCGTTGAAGTTTATGGTACCATCATTTTGATAAGAAAACTGTTTTCCATGGATCTTTCCTCACTTATAAAAAATTTTGAATCAACAAGCATACAAAATCTGTACAAAGATAAACAACAAATTGGTAAATTTGACGTTATATATATAGTTCTATATTTGACTCAGGACAAATATTTAATTCTCTCTGATGGAATTGTATAATTAATTCTGGAAATAGGTGATTTAATTATGTAAATTAGAAAACAGAACTGATGCTATGTTCAACAAAGATATTTTCTTACCTTAGCATGTTACAAAAATCTAGAGCACTCTCCAGTAGAGACAGCCTGTAGGAAAGTAAAGACCAGATTTTAAGTGTTTTTCATCCACAGTACAGTGCTGTGTTCCAAGTCCATGAATATCTTTTGACCAGTTCCAAACTTGGCATAAAAGATTTTCCCCGGCTACTGAAATTAGTCATTTGATCACAGCTGAACTTGAGCTTGAGCTTTACCAGTTGCATTGGTTAATACCGTATAACACTTTTTTCAGTACTAGCGTCCATGCTGAAGCTTAAAAAAGATTCTGATCAAGCAAGGTAAGAGAAGCTTGGAAAAATTACTAGGTTTCATTAGCAAACCAGCTCAATTTACTCTTTACTCAGTCTTTAAGCTTTTCCTTCTAGAAATGTTTGAGAGATTGATCATATGAATAAGCTTATATGTGAGGAAATTTAGTCCACTTGAGAGGGATGGAGCCATTCTCTATGAAATTGGGATCCATGTGCAAGCTAATGATGATTAACCAACTGATGATAAATTTGAAGGAGGAGGATTCTCTCTTTATAATTAAGCTGCAAAAATGTTAGTTAGCCAGGTGCATTATGAACAGTTAAAAGCTAGTGGCAATAAGGTGTTATTCAATTTGGAGGGGGCGTTAACAGAAATACAGTAGGATTTCTAATTCTCTGTGAAGGAAGTCCATTAACTCCACTTCATAAGTCATTGTCTCCCATTAAGCTTTCTTCAGAATGCCATAAATTATACCTAAGTACATTCCACTGACAGCACAGAAAATGCATCAAAACTGCAATTTAAAAAGATACCTTAAACATTTGATGATCTCACTGAACTCTCTGAGACAGGCATTCTTAATTTAAACATATGAGCAAAAAAGTTACAAATCTCTTACAAAATGAGCTCTTCCATTCACTTTTGTGTTCCCAGCTATTAACCAGGGAACCTCTGATTTTTCTTTTGGCCTTCCTCTCCAGACAGTTTCTGTTCTTAAAAAAAGTTTCTGATCACTTCTTAACTTTCTTCTTTTCTCACAGCTATCCTAAAAGAAAAAGATCATTTACATGGCTTTTCACTTTGAGAACCTTTTTCACTTCTTAAAATGTCTGAAAAGGAGTACCACACTGCCATTATGAACACTAGGGGCAAGGGCAACTGCTCTAGAAATCTTCACAGAATGACAAGAATATTAACAAACTTTGAAAATGAAGTTAAATACTTTTTGCATGTATTTCTATTGGTAAGTGGTACAACATTGCTGATCAAGGAAGGAAAAAGAAGTTGTAACTCTACTCATACTGTTCTGTAGTTCTGTCACTGTTTTATTTCATTTTGCACAAGGGTCTATAGCCACTGATTCTTAAAGTGTGAAAGAGGCCAAATATGTTGTCTTCTAAGCAAGTGACCTATCCACTAGATTATGCACTACAGTCAGAATCAAAGTCACAGAGTTATAATGCTTTTCTCTATTAGAAACGAATGAAGGAGAGAAAGAACGAACAAAGGAATGAAAGAAGGAATGAAGGAACGAGGGAATGAATAAAATCTACTAATGTATTACTTAATATGAACTATTATTAAAAAAAAAAAAAGCAGAAAAAAATGCAGGAAAAAAAAGCAGAAAGTTTATACAATTTTTAACCAGGAAGTTATTAAGTTTCTTCAGAGTTTCCATTCAAGTTTCAAAATTACAAGAGTAAATATGGGAAAGGTGGTTCAGAGTGTAAACTAGCAAGCTCTGGATGGACTGTAGACCCTGCTGGGAAATAAAACTACAGCTTCGTGTGTGTAGGTTTTTTCTACTTGGCTTTTTCTCTTGTCTGGCAAGAAGCACTTGAACTAAGTAGCTTTGTCATTGTGAAAAGGAGAAAACGTGTCCTTATGCAATTTATTCTCTTGCCAGTGTTGCCTTAATCTTAAAACACTTGTGAATCTGTGATTTTAAATGAATGTCTCTTATTTCTTTAGTCTGTGAATATTTGATAATTTCAGTAATTTTTATATATTCCTCCTAACCTCTCTTTCTTCCAGAAAACTGCAAAGAGAGAGAGGATAAAATGATGCTGTGCATGGAAATGAGTGAAGACGATCTGCAGAGTCAAGACTGATGTAATTATATAATTTGATGTGTTTACAATAGCATTTTGTTAGAAACTGTACATAAATTACTGCAGATTTAATAGGGGTCTGTCTCACTCTCATTTCCCAAATGAAAGAGGGGTCTCATCGTCATGAACTAAATTTTAGGAAAACTTTGTAAATCTACCCTTGGGTCCTATTTCCTCCTCAGTCACGGTACATCCAAAGTCCCTTTTGTGACAATCGCCATGTAATAAAATTATTTTTTTCCACATAAATGATAGCAAGTCAGATTCAATTTACCTATCTGCATTCATGTGGGAATATGAATAGAAGTTGATTCAGATGCTAGTTAATCTGATCTTATGCTAAGGTATTACCTGCATATATTCTTTACCTCTGTGAAAAAAAAATGCCTCATTCTTCGACTTGCAAGCCACTCCAGTTTACATATTGATCTATAGTAGTAACAATATCTCTGCCAAAAACAGTTAGATCTGTAGCATCACTTCCCCGTTCAGGACAGAAATAAGGTAGGGTCATTGAAACATTGGCCAGGGCAGTACCCTCTTCTGAGCAAACAACTGTGTGGCAGCTCAATTTTTACAATTATTTTTAAATATTGTGTTGTCAGGCAATATTCTTTTTGCAATTAATGATTTTGTAACTCACATACTTTTTGAGCTTTCCTTGCAAAGGTGAAGACAATCCATGAAAAGTACTTTTTTTTTGGTCCCCAGATGGTTGCATCAGAGCTGCCAATAGGCTAGGCTGCAGCAGTAGAATGGACAAATTTTTTCCTGATTTTTCAGGATATGAAAGTTTCTTTCTTCTTCTCTGTCTCATATATCTTCACTAATTCCATCATTCTTCATCCTTCAAACTTGTCGCAAGCCTCCTGTAGACTGCTTCCCAGATAAGCTGCATTGTCTCACTTGCATGTGTGTCACATATACACAGAGTCCACGCTCTTTCCCTAGCCACAGGTCTGACGTTCACAGCAGTTCCATGTTTCACAGCGAAGTAGCAGCACCTTTTTTCACTGTGATCTGTCTGCTTACTGGGAATATCCTGATTGATATGGTAATCAAAGTGTTAGTACAGACCACAGGAGGATCTTCACTGTCTGTCCTCTGCTGGGTGCCACCAGGGAGAACCCCACTTCTGCAGTGAAGTGTCTGCAACTATTTCCCTTTCTTAGACATTATATATAACTTCTAGCAGAGATTGGAGATTGAAGGGAAAAGCAAAGTAGAAGTGTCCTTGCAAAATAAAATAAACTGAAATTTATAAGAGTCTAAATAATCTAAGAAGGTCCCTCCAAAACAAGACAAAGAAAAAGCTGAGAAGAAAGAGTTTTGGTCACAAGGAACTGGTTAAAGAAACTTGCAAACTCTTGCTGGCTTGACAAGACAAAGAGGAGATGGACTTTGCCAAGCAGGATTCAAAGATAGCTCAAATTGGGCAAAACCATGAACTCTGAATCCTGAATACAACGTATGTATGAATAAAGAAAACAAAGTATGCATAGGCAAAGGAAACTCGTGGGTACCTCTTTTCTGAATCTGACAAGTAGGCAATTTCCTGAAGTACCACAATGGGTATGTTAGCTATTCAGTTCAAAGCTACAGGAATCACATTTCTTGTTGCTTTGTGAAGACAAAGCTTTGAAGTAATTTATTTCAGAATTTTAAAAATGATTTAATGTTAGATTTCAAAATCCTGTTTGCAATCTCAATCAGAAATTCATCACCAATTGAATCACAGAATCACAGAATCACAGAATTGCAGGGGTTGGAAGGGACCTCGAGAGACCATCGAGTCCAACCCCCCTGCCAGAGCAGGTTCCCTACAGCAGGTTGCACAGGTAGGCCTCCAGGCGGGTCTTGAATATCTCCAGGGAAGGAGACTCCACAATTCAACCCATTTCTAAAATACTTCACCAAAAAAGATCCAAATTCATAAAAGTTCTGCTATTTATCATAGTATTGGTCTCTGTCTAGCTGTCCCTGCTTAATACCTTATTTGTCCCTTTCTTTTCCCATTTTTTAGCTTGTCCTTGTTTTATCAGTCATTGTCCATGATAGCTTCCTGGCTGTTAAAGGGATGAGTCTTCAATTTCAATGACTTCTCTCCACTTTTTCATCTTCTGTACATTCTTGTTTCAGGTAGTATTTTTTTTAGGTTATGTCATCAATCACTGTTTATTGCACTTTTACAAGGTTCTATTGTCTTTTACTTAACAAAATTTGAAATAATTGTTAATTTTTTAAAAGTTAGATTTTTGTTAAATCCCATTATAATCAGTGGGGGCAATCTGTAACATCATCTGCCACATTTTCTCTCTAGTACAGGGCAAAATGGCCTTTGTAATGCATTTTAGCAAAGTCTTCACTCCTAATGCACTAGCTTACTGAGGCGTGCAAAAGTCATTTCCACATTAATCTACACCCAAAAAGGCTCCTCTGATAAGACTTGGCCTCAGTCAGTAAATCCTTCTCAGCTCATCTTGGTACTACTGCAAGGCTAATTGCACAAGCAACAATCACATATCCAGCCAGGGGACTGACTTAATTTTAAGCTCCTCTTGGAGCTTTAGTGTTGCACAATTCAGTGCTGATTTGCTGTATCTAAAGTACTACACATAAACTTCTATGCTTAGTTTTTGCTGACTTTATTTCTAATAAAAATGAAGCATTTCTCCCTTTCTACATATATATGCATGCACCTCCAATTATTAATGATAAACCCTTGTCTATGTTAGCAAAGTTTAATTCTTTCTAGCAGTTCCCTTCTAAATCACTTCACTACAATCACTCTGTGCATGAGAAGCGCAGCAGATTAAAGTGACTTCTCAAAATTGTGTTAGACATAAACACAAAAGTTCTGACTAAAGTTAATCCATATCTTTAAATATAGTTCCCTGAAATGAGGATTTATAATATTTCTGAGGATGAGTTTTATTGCTGATATAGGATGCAGCAAGTTCTGTGTTACAGGAGGAGACTAAAAACATGGGATGCATTTGATTCTGAAACTGGCAGTTTGCAGGAAGAAAGAACTGTGTACATAACTGACTGTTGTGTTAGAAAACACAATAGTGAGAATATTAATTGTGGCCACTGGGTCCAGGACAACATGCTTTTTTCCCTTCAAGAGAATGTTGCAGTCTTTTAGTATCAGAAAATGCAACTGTTTAACATGACGGCTCACCAAAAATGTGTGATTATTATCAAAAATACAGAATATTTTTCCCTTTTTTTTTTGAAAATACCTTTTTAATTTGTCTTCTACATATCTTTAGGTCATGTCTTTTATCTTTTCACTGCAAGAATGAAGACTTATTTTTAAAAACAGTGGAAATTTACTGACAATCATTCAACTCCTTTAGAGCTGTTTAGGGAAAAATACCAAATATACCAAGATCAAGACAAAACTGCAAACACTAGAACAACGCTTCCTCTTCAGTTTGCCAACTCTGCCAGTCGGCGTGTGGGTGAGAGCCAGAGGCCACCATCCTCCTGTGCTAGATGATGTATTCTCAAGGACAAGAATAATGGCTAAGGCAAAACCCAACTTCTTGCATTGCTCAAGAACACAGGCAAATAAAAATACATCATCGCATCCTCAGAGCTTACAATATTCTAACCTAGGAACAACCAAAATACAAATAGTACCTGTTATGCATTCAGAGGACATTCAGAGGCATTTGGTGTGCGCCATCACAACATTTTCCGTCAGTCCAAATGCCTGTCTTACTTTCCCATTTGAACTGAGCTACCTCTTGAAATCTTTTCTAAGAAGCATGATATAGCAAGCTATCATAAGAATTTTATTATTCCTATGTACTTTCACAGGAATTGACAAAAAAGATTTAGAGGAGAATATAAAAGAGAATGTAGAGAATGCATATCTTGACAGTTGAGACTGTACAAGATTTGAGTGGACTAGCCACGCCTTGAACTGCGGAAGACAGAGTGTCAAATGCTGATATAGATGCACAGGAAACTTTTCTGAATCTATGAAATGATACAGTCTGTTTGCAGCATAGAAAATTCCTCATCACTAGATTTTTATACATAATGTAGCTATTACATGGCTGATGTTTGTGAAATATTACCCATCTAAATGTGATTTATTTCTAATATTACATTGTTTAATGAATAATATGGAAGTAAAGAATACACAGAGTAGGGAATTATTGCCTACTACTGTAATTTCAGGACAAAAATTTAGACCTTTTCCTGCAGTTATATAGTGAACTGTGGCTACAACTGAAATGCAACTTCTAAACAAATGGATGTAAAGAATTGATAGTAAGTTAATATGATTAACATAAATATAGTATAAATATTAATAGACACAAATATCAGGGCATTAAGAATCCATGCTATATAGCCTCAGGAAATGAAATATTTAACTGGCTTAGTTTCTGCAATTTAAATATTTTTTCATCCACCACTCAAAGGAGTTGTGAGAATTAATTAGTGTCTGTTTTGACCTACAGATATCTATAAATGCCGGGTTTTATGAACAGTTCTGGATTATAGATTTTTCATAGGGTCTCCTTTCATTATTTTTCATTCCCCTACGTGCAGCATATTTTATGGTTTTTGTTTTACTATTTAGAAGTATGTTTATAGATTGCTTGTGGCTACAACTACTACGGATGCTCATACGGATATATCACTCATTAAAAAATGTAGGTTTATTTTTTAGAAAAGAAATTTGTCCATTACTTCAGGTTAAAGCATACATGCCAAACTTACATATTCATTCTGTGTAGGCCATGTTTCACAGGGATTACTTGAACTTATGCAGAAGAACTTGCCTCTCCACAATTCCAAGACTTGAACTCAAGTTCTACCCTCCAAAGAGCACAAAGGAACAAAAAGTACTTCAAATACACAGCGTACCCATGCATTTTAGATACATCAAGTTGACTAAATGTGTTGTAGAGAAGCAATCTGCACACTAAGACCCCATGTCTTCAGGAGATACCACACTGGATATCATTTGCATCTGATTTGGCTCTAATATGAGATGCAGTAAACATAGTGCATTCTTAACTTCTAATGAGTGTTCTGAGCTGAGGTTATGAGTTTTGCTTAAAATATCATTTGAAAATCCAAGAAAGAAGACTTTTGGAGCTGTTAGAAATTAACCACAGAAGTAGCTAGCTAGTGAAGAAGCGTGAGAACTAAGGCAAGCCGCTTATTTATATTACAGACTATTCATTAATTACAGCTATTACTAGCTAGTAACTGGGGAAGGCATTTCCCAAGCTAAACTAAGACTCGGTAGTGCATTCCTAACAGAAGACAGAATCTTAAGGCAAACAGAGAAAAGCAGCAAATTCCCAGTAAATATGAGCTGAGATTAATTTTTCTATTCTGTTGTTGAGAAATGCACCTTGCAAATGGAACTATTAGTTCAGATGTAATATATTCTAATAGGGTAGAAGGTCTCGCCATACAGTACACATGTTCCAATCCATAAACAAACAAACAAACAAACAAAAAAACTATGAGCCTGTCTAAAAGAAGAAAAGATCCATATCAAGAAACTGACTATATAAATAAACATTGCAGATGGCCGCAGAGCAGTGTAACCATATTAAAATATAGATATGCTCTATAAAAATTGCATGATGGAACTCCATTTCTGTTTCCCATTAGTTTGTGTATAAAGTGTCCATCACAGAGCACAGCCAGTGGTAGCAAAAGAATAGCTGATCCTTTTAAACAGCATTCCTTGTAGGAGAGGAAGAGCTTTCTGTGTTTATAAAACTAGTGCTACAGATATTCTCATCCACTACCCTTTTCCCGAGGGCTCCCCTTCCTTTCCAGGCTTTTGTCTCTTTATGGTTCCCATGATTTTCTTCTTTGTTCTGTTGGTCCTAGTGCTCAACAAGAAGACCCTAAAGAGATATTGAAGTCAGTTAACACAGGAAGATGGAAGGAGGCAAAAGCAAATGCACTGGTGGCAATAAAGACTTAGGGGGAGCATGAGGTGGATGTCAGGTCATCTTATGTTTGCATAATCTTTTAATTTTAATTAAAATATATATTGCATACAATCCCTAACACAATTACAAGCATGTATTATTTGATGCTAGTCTCTACATACTAGCAATTTTAATTTAGTTCTATTTTTGGCCTTCATGAATTTTTCAGCAAAAAGCATAGAAACACAGAATAATTTAGGCTAGAAAAGACCCTTAAGATCTTCAAGTTCAATCATCAAACAAATACTACCGATTCCATCGCTAAACCTTGTCCCTAAACACTGCATCCACATGTCTCTTAAATACCTCCAGAAATGGTGACTCCACCACATCCCCGGGCAGCCCATTCCAATGCCTAATCATTCTTTTCGTGAAGAAATTCTTCCTGATATCCAGACTAAACCTGCCCTGGTGCAACTAGAAGCCCTTTCCTCCCTTTCTATGACTTATCACCTGAGAAAAGAAACTGACAACCACTTTACTGCAACCTCCTTTCAGGTAGTTGTAGGAAGCAATGATGTCACCCTGCAGCCTCCTTTATGGAGACCAAACAACCACAGTTCCATCAGCTTCCCCTCATGTGTCTTGTTTTCTAGTCCCTTCACCAGCTTTGTTGCTCTTCTCTGAATGCATTCCAGCAACTCAATATGTTTCTTGCAGTGAGTGAGGGGCCCCCAACTGAACACAGTGCTAGAGGTCTGGTCTCACCAGAGCTGAGTACAGCGGGACAATCACTTCCCAGTACTGCTGGCCACACTAGTTCTAAAGCAGAACAGGTTGCCTTTGCCCTTCTTGACCACCTGGGCACGCTGCTGACTCATGTTCAACCGGCTATCGACCAACAACCCCAGACCCTTTTCTATCAGACAATTTTCCAGCCAATCTTCCCCAAGCCTACACTGCTGCATGGGGTTGTTATGACTCAAGTGCAACACCCAGCATTTAGTCTTGTAGAAAGACATACAATTTGATGTGCTCAGCAATCTAGCCTATCTAGAATCCTCTGCAGAGCCTTTCTACCCACAAGAAAATCAACATACAATTTGGTGTCATCTGCAGACTCACTGAGAGTGCACTCACTCCCCTCATAAAGGTCATTGATAAAAATATTTTTTTAAAAAGCAGCCTTAGTACTGAGCCCTGGGGAATGCCACTCGTCACGCAGGCCACCAGCAGATTTAACTCCATTCACCATGTTTTTGGCCCAACCATCCAACCAATTTTTTACCCAGTGCACAGTAGGTCTGCCCAAGCCATGAGCAGCCAGTTTCTCCAAGAAAATGCTGTGAGAAACAGTATCAAATGCTTTCCTAAAGTACAAGCGAAAAAAATCCACAGCCTTTTCCTCATCCACTAAGTGGGCCACCTTGTCATAGAAGGAGATTAGGTTAGTCAGGCAGGACCTGACTTTCACAAACCCCTGCCAACTGAGCCTGATCACCTGGTTGTCCTTCACATGCCATGTGATGGCACTCAGGATGCTCTGCTCCATGACCTTCCTTGGCACTGAGGTTAGACTGACAGGTCTCTAATTCCCCAGATCCTCCTTCCTGCCCCTCTCGTAGACACATCTCACATTCACCTACCTCCAGACAACCGGGAGCTCCCTGGTTACCTGGGACTGCTGGTGAATTGTTGAAAGTGGCTTGGTGAACCACTTCTGCCACCTTCTTCAGTACCCTCGGGTGGATCTGACTAATAAAGACTGAGGCAAAGAAACCATTGAGCACCACAGCCAGCTACAGGTCAAGTGAGACACCTTCCCTTGTCAGTTCCTTCACCACCTGCATCAGGAGGTTATCCTTCACACATTCCAGGAATCTCCTGGTCTGTTTCTTCTCTGCAGTACTGTATTTCCAGCGGATATCAGGGAATCTGAAGCCTCCCATAAGAACAAGCAGTAGCAAACATAACACTTCTTCTAGCTGCTTATAGAATATTTAATCTACTTCTTCATCTCCTTTGTTGGTCTTTCCCCTGGCTTCTAACCAGAGACACTCAGCACTTTCATCACCATAATTATTCTTCATGCAGTGAAGATCTTCTCTTATGTAGAGGGCTGGCCCATTTCATCTCATTCTCTGCCTATAACCCCTGAAGAGCCTGCAGCCATCCATCACAGTACTGCAGTCATGCAAGCATGTTTTGTTTTTCTTTTTTGAATTGGACATATCTTCATACTAACAGATATCTACATGGAAACCCAGAATGTTTTCTGTAGATCTCAAAGCTCCTTTGAAAAGGAGAAAAATTGCTACATTTTTTAGCATTTCTTCTTTGCTTTCAATGAAATTCTATTCTTGTTTTCCGTGTTTCTCCCATGCACAAACAGTATAGGACTGTGATGTTTCACACGCTCTATTTTCTTATTAAATAACTCTTTGCACTTTCATGATGATGAACACCCAGAAATCTTCTCACTGACCTCAAAAATGCTAGGGTTTCTTAACCATTATCTTATCAGTCAAAATAGTTCTATTTAGCAACCTCAAACACTTAGGCTTGAAATCTATTAAAATGCAAACCAAATAATTTTTGCTTACATTTCATTGATGCCTGGCAAGTCTGCTCTATTAACCAATGTCTGGAGGATGTGTGTTTTGAACACGTGTTTTGTTAACAGACTAGAGAAATATCCAATTATTTTTGACAAATCTACACAAGCCTGAGTGTTTTACTTATTTTATTACTGTCTCATTTTTTAAAATTTACAGTCAAAACACTGTAAAAATGATTAGATCCTAATTCCACTCATTTCAGTATACCCAGCTACACATTCAGAAACAAGTTGAATAGGAATCCCACCTGTAAATTAGACGTATGTAAGTAGTGGGTCTTGTATCTCCTTAAAGTATCACCACTCATATCTTCAAATGAAGCCAAAACCAGGAGTTCAATTTTTACAATTAAGTTAAAGGAAGCTTTCTTTTTGTAACAGAAGTCCCATGGAAAGTCTGTGGATGCCAACAAGGAAACTTGGAGCTCCATCAAAAATAAAAATAAATTTATGATGCAAATTGCCACCAAATTAATGTCACACTATCAAAAGTTCATAGCTGTCAAGAACACACACTTTTCTTTCACTGAACCAATTAAATAGACACAATTCTTTTGGACATTCATTTTTACATTTGATAGTAGTGGTGTTATTGTATTTTTGGCATTATTCTATATCACATTTTTCTTCATCTTTGATTATAGTAAGTTGAGAGGGCTGCTCATGATTGAACATCAAGTAACATTTAATCTGTTTATTCAAAATTTGCATATAATTTTATTCTTCTGTTCTCCAGTGCAATTAATTTGAGGAAGGAGAGAGGTTGAAAAACCCTGTTCAATACTCAGTGTCCTTTTATTTTCTCTATCATATTGATGAACCTTTACAAACTCTATGTCGTAAGATGAGATAAAAGAAATCATATTTACTTTTTTCTCTCTCTAAATGTTTACCTGTACATACTATATATATATAGCACACTGGAACATTTATTGTGTGCATTTATGTATGCACGCATAAATCTGTTTGTATGGGTGAATTCGCCTTAACTAAGAATGAAATGCCACGTTTCTCCAGCATCAAAACCTATGATAATTCCTTAATTATTGACTAAATCATTTTCAGTAAGATTTTCAAATGTTTTTGGAATTCGTTGAAATCTGCTCCCATGAAAGGTAATGAAGAAATTTTCAAAAACTTTCATGAGGAACTCTACAGTTTTCATATATCATGTTGCATGCAATACTAATGTACAATATTTCTTGAAAGCTACTTTTTTTCCTTAAAAGATGAAAAGACTTTACACCACCTGAATGGCCCGAAGATTAAAACAAGCAAATGAAAAATCCAATCCCCTTTCAGCCCCAAGCTCTCACAAAAATATTATAAATGCTCATGGCTAGACTGAATCTCTTAGCAATGAGTGACTTCAGCTAGGTTGGTTACAAACTCTGAACATTCTATTACTGGTGTCATTTCTTTGGAATATATGAAAAAAATCTGAAAGGAAAAAAAGTGAAGCAACTGGTTTTCAAATTTGTGAACCATCCTCATCAGCAGCATCCGTAAAATGAACAAATTGGACATGTACAAGAGGAACATCTAACCATATGTGAATCTGTCTAAACCACCTAGTCAGTCTAACTTCTCTCAACCAAGTATGCATATTTTCAAAAATGTTTTAGGCATCTCAGGTTCTGGATGCTGAATTAGAGCCAGAGTCAGTATGCAATAGATGCATAACGGGCATCTCTGATCCAGGAAGCTGAAGGGGAACACTGAGGGAGAGTTTTAATCACGGGGATCACCAGCAACACAGGATGCTTCCCTCAGATACAAGTGGATCTTATTTTTTTCTCCTGTAATGACACAAGAGAATTTTTCGCATTGTTCAGCTTGCCAGCTCATGCAGAAAGGCTATCGTCAAGGAACTGAGTCAAAGGAGTTACGAAAGTATGAAAAATTAAAGGATCATAATCCCCTTGCAATGTTTTCTTTTATACATAAAAATCCACTTGATGCCATTGAGGTAATTTCACAGTACAATATTAAGAGCTTCTTAATCTATCATGCCGTTCTTCATAGTGGAAAAGAAAAGGTTGGTTCAATAATCAAATCCTAGGTTAGTTGCTGTGATTACTGTGATTCCCTTTTTGCTTTTGATAAAATAGACCTTTTTCCCTTTGGGGATTGTACAAGTCCAAATCAATGAACCAAAATTGGTTCCAACACACCAATTTTGGTTCATTGATTTCCAGGCCACATTCCTTTTATTTACTGGACAAAATCTCACAATCTGTCAGTAATATCTGTAGCCCATTATGTTTGAGCTTGTTTCAGACTTTAGTCTTCTTTTCATTCTTCTTCTATTATCAGTAATCATTTCAGGTTACTGTTAGATTATATAGAAGTCTACTTCTCACAGCTGAGCACACACATAAGGCATACTTCAGTGCTGTACTTACTGCAAGTCATAAACTATATTGAACCTGAACTTATGTTATAAACAAGAGCCTCTACTGTGTAGGCTACGGATATATATATGTATACACAATAAATGGGTAGCCATGGTAGGCTTTTATCCTTTATAAAGAAAATGAAAAAAAAAAAGATACGTACACAATTAAGAAAGGTTAAGCTTAGAATTCCGAGACTACCATTGCAAAACATAACTACATTTTTAACTTTGGTATGTTCTGGAATTGCAGCGGTAAACTTAACTCAATATTGCTTAAACTGGAAGTCTTAATTGGAGTTAGGTCATACAATTAAAATGTGTGTTTTTCTGAGGTTATGCCTTATTAATGCCATGTAAGTGCAAATTCAAAATAATAGTTTCTAAATTTCTATTTTTCTCAGAATACAAATGGGTCTTTTATTTCCATTACAATTACACATATAAGATTTTCACATTGTTCAAGATAAAAAGTCACAATTACTTGGCCCATTTGAGCTGTAGTATGATTTTTTTTTCTCTTTAAAAAATTAGTATTCCCTTACACGACCATGGTAAATGTAATACTTATTCAAAAAACTATTTGCACATTCTGTATGGAAATATGTGGCTGATATCAGAAATATCTTTCATTTTGTGGCCTAAATGTTCCTGTATAAGATCCAAAAGGCTAGAAACAAATGAATAAGGCAACACAAACAACCTCAAAATTCCATTTTCAATCACTATGTTTAAATGAATAAAGATCCTAGATTTTATCTTTTTTCAAATGTCTCTCTTTTGATTCAAAAGTACTTCAGAAGAAATGTATATTTTGGTTCAATTAATGCTTCTAAGAAAATATGGAATTAACAAAATTCAAGTGCATAAATTTTAGAACTTGAAAATATGTATTTCAAAGGATAACAGAAAGATATAGGCATTCAATGTTTTTAATGTATTCATCTTTCTAAAAAGAACTAAAAGGCTCAATTCATCGTCTATTACATTAACTTGCGGAAGAATTCCTTTTCTGTTTGTTATACCCCTATGCTTAAAAAATTTCATTTAACATCACGGCTTCAGTTATAATCAGGGAGAATATTTGCACATAACCCTGCGTTTTGAAAAACTTCGTGGCTTTTTGATATGCTTATGAAAACGTGTGCTTTAGAAGAGGTGATAATACTCATCTTCTATTTTATTGGACTTTTTTTCCTGATCCATTCATCCTTTTACCTTACCTTTTCATTTTCTCATTCTGGCCTAATGAGAATTCAGCTAACTGGAATGGAATGAGTGACTTCCATGGATTCAATGAACTCCAGGATGGGACCCTTGAACAAATGTTAATGAAGAATTATATGTTTGCTTTTACTTCATGCACAGCATCTGAGCCTCGCATTGTAGATATAACTTTATTTTTGAGATTCTGATTGATGATTTTACTTATTATTGCGTATTATACAAAGCCCCCCTGGCTGAGTCATTCTAAACATATTTTTATATAGCACAAAAAAATGACCTACAAAAATAATCACAATGAAAGAAGTAAGAAAGGAGAGTGCAAACTAGGTTTATGAAAGGACAGGTGGAACAGAAATAATAACCGGGGAGAAGAGACAACTGTCTGGTTAACAAACTGCTGAGAATAAATGAGCTTTTAGAAGAGATTTGAAAGAGCACATTGATGTTAGGGAATGAATTGAAAATGGGAGTTTATTCCACAACAGCCAGGCAAGAAGAGAAAGCGTGAGAAGTCAGCAAGGATGAGAGAATTGAAATTGCCTTTATGTTCTTGCTTTTTGCATCTCAACAAACAACATTAAGCAATCAAAGGTTAATAACCAGCAACTTGTCATAATTGCACTGCTCTCCTCCCAAAATGACACAGCAGCAGCAAGGCAAAACATTCACACTTGCCAACTATGACATGCCTTGATAATTCTGAAGCAGTACTGAGAAAGCTGGAATTGGATTAATAGAGAGCATAGCAAATGGAAGGAGTGATAAACAAGCAGACCATAGACTATCACTGAAAGCTGACCAGAAAGAGCAGCAAAAAACAAAAGGTTTACTGCTGTTACATGAACTCTTGCAGGACTGTTACCATATGTGAGAAAGTAGCTGCAAACACCAAAGTTCTTCAGAGAATTTGTTTACTTATTGCATGTTTCTCTAAACTCTATCAGTCTGGTTTCTTGACAGTGGTGTGTTTCACAGAATCACACAATTATAGGATGATGAAGGTTGGAAAGCACTTCTGGAGGCCATTCTGGTCCAAATGCCCTGTTCAAGCAGGGCCACTCAGAGCAGGCTGCCCAGGACCACGTAGGTAGCTTCTGAAGATCTCCAAAGAGGAGATTCTACAGCCTCTCTCAGCAACACGTTCCAGTGCTAGGCTATACTTACAGCAAAAGAAGTGTTTCCCAATATTCAGATGGAACCTCCAGTGTTTTAGTTTGTGCCTCATGCCTCTTTACCTGTCAGTGGGCACCACCAAAAACAACCTGGCTCTGTTATCCTTGCATCTTTCCTTCAAGTATTTCTAGACATCAATGAGATCACCCCCCCACAAGCCTTCTCTTCTCTAGGCTAAGCAGTCCCAACTCTCTCATCTTTTCCTCATATGAGACACTCTAGTCTCTTCATCATCTTTGTAGCCCTTCGTTGGACTCTATCCAGTATGACCAGATCTCTCTTGTACTGGAGAGGCCAAAACTGGACACAGTCCTCCAGGTGTGGCCTCACCAGTGATAAGCAGAGAGGCAGCATTGCCTCTCTCCCTCAACCTGCAGGTATTATTTTGTCTAACAGCCCTCCATTAACGTTCTTTGTGGATAGGGCACATTGTTGGCCCAATTTGCCATTGTTACTGCTTTAGCAAAGCAAGGGTGAGGGTGATTCAATTCTGTTTCATGTGCCATCAACAAAATTGCCACATATTTGTTCATTACAGAATAATTATTAACACCAGTAACATCTGAAATGGAAAGAACACAGCTTGATGCTTCTAATGTAGTCTATTGACCTTGTTAAGAATGGTATAACAAATAAAGTTAAGAGGTGTTCAGACTCAGTCTAAGCTACATACATATTATATGAAAATCAATAATGGAGCATGAATGTTGTTATCAAGATGTTGTTTTCAGTGTTGTTTTTCTCATCTTAATTGAATTTTAACGCTCGAAACTTAAGGTGAAAAAAGCATGTAAACATTGTGAGCAGGCAACTGATAAAGACACTGTAAATTACCACAGTGCAACAAATACAAGATGTAAAAGATGCAGATTACCTAGGTTTTTTCAGTTTTTCAGTTTTTTTCTTTCTTCACAAATATCTAGAGAAAGGGGTTGAAAATGTTAACTACAGAACTTAACATATTTTTATCACAGTCAGGAAACAACGTTCTGATCCATTGCAACTTCCAGCTAAACAAGAAACACTACCAGATATTACATGATGCAGGACAATATAGCGTTATTCCACATCACATTAATGTGCTTTGTCTGTAGATTGTGTTGAAAGCAGTTTTCAATTCAAAAGCAAATACCAAGAACTTTTGAAACAACTGTAGCTGGAATACATGAACACAATAACATCTGAAGGTCAAAACATATTGCTCCTCTTTGTATGATCTCTCCCCAGTGATTGAGAGAGAGCTCTTATTCTGTTCAGCCTAAGTTCTCTAAAACTTTATTTTAGAAGTCACATCAGACTCTGGATAAAGGCATTATATTGTTAATTTGAAAAATTGTTCTGCTTTGAGTATGATATAGCATCAGGATGTAAAGTGTTTCTGTGCACATACAGCACCAGATTTACTTAACATTCATGTCAGTGCAAGCAAGTTCAGATAATAACGTAAGGTCCTAAAACTTAGAAGTCCATCTTTGTAGTTCCTGGCAAAAATCAGTCACTCTTTTGCAAAGCTTAAGGCACAATAAGCATTATAAAAAAGGAAAAGCACTTCAGACTGGTTGATAACAGTGATGGACAGACTCCCTGTTGACCCCGATGCACCAGGGAGACATGGAACAGATGAGCAGTTTAATGCAGGACAGGCTCAGTGGTGCTTAGCTACACAGGATCCCTCTGTCATAAAGAAAGCTTCCCTGTTTAAGTGAATTGTCTTTAAGAGTACTTCATTTTGAAGTAGTAGCAGTAACTGTCCCCCCCAGTTGCCTTGGGATATGGTCCCAAATATCTATTTTGTATCAAATATGTAGTAAATGAACAGTACTAAAGAATTGTGTAGCCTCTTTAGGTAAGGTTTTGCTGGTGCTTTAGAAATCACCTTCTTGATTTTCTCAGGTATATATATATGCATGAACTTTTATTAAAATTGTTCAGATCATGACCAGCTCAGCTCAGGGGCAAGGATAAAGATGTAGTAGAAGTGCGATGTGCGTATCATCCTGTTTAACAAAAGGAAACTCTAGGCAGGTAATAGAAAAAGCAGACAACATTCCCAGACCTGGTTAGGGAAAATCACAAAAGATAACCAATAAAAATAATTGTTAACATTTTCTCACCCTCTTCAAATTCTATGTTAATTTTTTCCAAGATTTTACTTATTGATGTGGGGTTATGCTGCGCTTACCCTTATCTTGTCAGCAATTCAGGCCAGGTATATAATTCAAAGTAAGAACACTAAATGGTCAAAAGCAAGGTAACAACTAAAATATGTTGGGTTTAAATCTACAATTTGCTTAAAGTTTTTATATTTATTTTTGATCAAAGTATTTTCTTAAGGAATGACAAAACTTCTTATCCAATGAGCTTTAGGTATATTATCATATTTTCAAGAGTGATTTTCACATTAGGAATAAAATAAACAATTGATCCATTAAAAAGTAAATTTCAGTAAAACATTGTCTATGTATTATTCTTGAGGCTCTCAATTATGTATAATATTTATTCACATAATATTTATGTGTGCTAGTCATAATTAGTCATATGATTTTACTTTTAATTATAGCTAATACTTTTGCATACATTTTGTATGGAGACTGAGCACTCTTTTCATCAGACTGTTGTATTATATGACTTTATAGTACAGTAATTGTTGGTAACCAAATATTCACTTGTTTGCTTTGTCATATTCAATTTTAAAATGGAAGTTAGCAACTGGATTTTCCTAATCCAATTTTGTTACACAATCAGTCGATAGCAATGGGAAAGTTGCTAAAAATGTAGGTATCTTGCTTCTTCCGTTTCAAAATTAGGGCACCAGCACTTACTAGAAGAATGGTCTGCTGCATAGAGTTAACTGAGAAATTAGCTGCAGTAGATTAGAACTTTAAGAAATATAATCTAACAGGTTTTTAGTTAAGCATGATAGCTGTCAGCAGGTAGTTTTAAGTGTACATTAAGGTTTACGTTGAAGCTGGCTTCTAGCTATACAACACAGATGAAATTGTTTAACAGTGAAACTGATCTTTTTTGAATTAAAAAAAAAAATAAAGGAAGATGGATTTATAGAATGGAGTGATCTTTGAAACTATATTTTACTCTCTGTAAAAAGGTAGCACTGACCTAAATGTTCTGCACAGTCTGATGCATTCTATGACGTGAGTCTGGGGCTCTTCTCACATGCCAGGACTGTGCACAAGATGACTAAAGCAATGCAGTCACAACTTAACATAGCAAGATTGCCACTCACAGAGATGATCAACTCATGTTTGTGCCTGTTCCAAAGCAGAGCAGGGGTGGCAGCATATGGCTGCATACTGAGGATTCCTGGGCCAGGGAAATGCCAGGGGAGCGCAGAGACCGACCAGAAGTCAGCAGCTCTCAGAGAGCAGCTGACACAGTGTGGATGGGGCCAGGAATGATGGCTGCTGTTCCCCAAACATACAAATGGCAGTCACCAGGGCAGGTAAGCAAGCTGTGTTGTGGAGAGCATCTCCTTGTTCCTTCAACTGGCCAAGTGGGAGACTTGAAGTACACACAAGCCAGCAACCGGGACTATTCAGTGACCATTTGCACTGGTGAAGGGCACCAATCCTACGTGAGTCTTAAGGCAGAATGGTGGGCGCTTGTCTTAGAGAAGAGGCTGTGTCCCCAGCTGGGGGAATTTGCACCACAAACCCCAGTGGGTGCTGAAGAGAGAGGCTGCAGTGCAGGCCTCAGACTGCAGGAAGGCCTAGGCCCCCTGCGGCAGGGACAGGCGGCAGGCTGGCCTGCCAACGGTGTGCCCAAGTGTTGCTGCATTGTTTTGAAATATTTGTAAAGTCAAAGGTAAAAGTGATAGAGCATTTAGTTTACTTTGACACACCACATTATAGATATTTTTAGCTTCAGAGTGGCCTAAGCCTGTGTGGAAGCAACAGAAGGATGCAGTTAATAGTAAGAATTTGGAGGAAGTCCAAGTGACATTTTGAGAGTTTGTTGACCACTTACTTGAGTTATGCAGGCAAGTAAAGGGCTTGACTAGCAAGAAGACTATTGTCTGTCCTTAAAGAAATGAGCGAAATAAAAGATAAATTACTCTTATTCAGTAACAAAGTAATGCCACATAGATAAATCATGGACTGATAGCAAGTCATTTTATGTAAATTATATATAGGATAATTAATGTGCTAGAGACATTTACAGAGATCAAAAATAGCACTCAGACACCCAAGATTTGCCTGCGTAAAATCTATTATTTTGTAATATAAAATTAAAAATGAGATTAACTAGCTTGGACACATAAATCAAAATCTCAACAGAAGAGCCAATCCCTATTCATATCAGCTTGCTGCAGCATTTTTTTTTTCTTTTATCCCCAGCAAGACAGTGTCTTGTAAGCTACAGTTTTCTTGGTCCTCAACCAGCTCTTCTATGAGTTGGTAAAAGTGCTGGCAAAAGAGAGCAAGAGCTGTCAGGAAAAATGCAGAAAAATTTACTAAGTACAGGTAATATAATTCAGGTCAGAAATGTCACTTTCAGAATCTGGAAAATAGGATATTAAAAGAAGTAGTAACACTTCCTTGTTCATTTAAAAATCATGTATTATTTAGTTTTTATTTACAGTGATGTTTGTTTTGGGGCAAGGACATTAATCATACGCATCTACCGGATGCAGAGCACTTATCTTACTACAATATTCAGAGTTATTGGAATAAAGCCATGAATTTAATGTATTTGAATAGGAGAAACTGTGAGACACTTGCATGGATTACATAGTTCTCTGTAAGAAGATTTCTCAAAATGCATGTGGGTTTCTTCGTGCAGCTGTTTCTGACAGCTAAATCATGAACTCCAGAACTTATCAAATGCACTTGCTGTTCAGAATTTTTTGTTTATTTCTTCAGTGAATGACTCTCGGATAACAGTAAGTTCATTATCCCATAGTGATCTGCGAAGAATGGCATTTTATAGTTTGTGTTTTGTTAATCAGACAGATAGCTGACATGCAGATATGCGAATCAAACAATATCATTCCTGCACCCTAACTGGATGCTTACTTGAATAATTAAGATTACATATACTGAGGTTGTTTTTTTTTTTTTTTTTTCTTTTGCTGGTTGAAAATGTTCAAGCTTTCATATTGAAATTTCATTACAAGCCTCCATGTGGAGTTGGCTCAAGGCTTTGAATGTTTTTCTGGAAAGCAAATGTAAATGAATGGAAGCCAAATGAATCTTTAACCCATAATTTACTGTATGTAACACAAGCAGTATTAACTAATAGATCTGAAGTACTTTAAATCTGTAAACATTGTACACTGAAGAGGTACAGCAAGTCTTAGATTTTGGCCATGTTAAAAGACTGCATAGTATTTAATTAATTAATTTTGTCCTAGATGTTGATGGCAAGACAGATACAACACTTGGACAAAAAACCCTGAGTGATGGAGAACAACGTGGAGGGCACGTGGAACCTAAGCAATAGTGACTGTTTCTGTCAATCAGAAAATAGGACATCCAAAGAATTTTAACATCAAAGTAGCATTGCAGATACAGGCTGGTCCCAAGAGGTAGCAACTATGAATTGTAACATGAGCATGCCTGCCTCATTACTCTGTCCTACCCATAGCATGTAAGCAGTAGCTAGAGTTGATAACACTTGATATTTAACAAATATGCAAACTGCATAAATGTTTGGGGATCACATTTTTTTTTAAGCTTTGTCGCCAGCCCACCTCTCAAAGCTTGTAACACTTGCTGGTGCACATGATTTCTGCTGTAGGCAGCTGTTACTAAGCTAAAGGAAAATCCTCGATACACTGCATACCAAATGTAGGACATTTTGATACTTTTTTATACCAAAACCACATCATCAAGCTAAGCATGCTTAACGTCCCAGCTTTCTCCGGTTTCAGTTGGAGCCAGATATCCATCTTTTCTCTATTCAGCATTGCCCAGTGTCATTAATTGCACTGTTAACTCCTACTTACTACACTTTTACAGAAGAGTAAATTTTATCAATTTTATCTTAACTGCCTTTTTGTCACTAAAACTGAAACAATACATGCTGAGGTTTACAATATCACTTTTATTAGGACATGTTTATTCCATCATTTTGCAATATATCTGGTTTGTAGAGTAGCACTTTATCAAAGTTGATCAAAGCCTAGGGCAGTCCATTTTCTTTCCTTTCCTTGCTATGAGGGCACTTATGTACCAAGCAGCCTTCTTCCCAGAATATCATAATTGCTGCAACCAGTTTCTTCTTATTATGCAGCATTTCCTCTCCATGAATGTATCGCTTCAATGAATTCACAAACCAGCTCTGTCTGGTTCAAATCCATGAGCCTACACTTATGATAAGATAATGAATGCACACTCATCAAGCAGAATCATATTGAAAGTGCTGTGGGCAAATGTACAGTACAATAAATTTTGTTAAATGAAGATGATGTATTTTTAGAGGCATATCACTTCTCAGAGGGGTTTATTCACTCATTCAGCTGCAGTACTCACCACAGAAGAAGGCTCTTGTTCACTGTGTGTTCACAGAGAGAAAGTAAAACAGAAAATGTAAATAAAGCAAGCATGTAAATAAAGCAACCATATATGCACTGACATTGTATTTAACTAGTGACAGTTGGGAAAGGGCACAGCAACATACAAAACTGATTCTGTCTGATTCAAGTGCTATCAGCAAAGCATAAGTCAGTAAGTCATCTAAAGCCAGTCTGAAATTTGGATGGTTAAAACAGTAGCACAATCTATTTACACATGTAGGAGGGAAACATACCTGAAGTGTTAGTGTTTTAAAGCACAGAAGCTAGGATGCTTTTCCCTGTTGATAAAAGATGGAGAAAAAATGAGCTCTCTATCCCTTCTTGGATGGATGAATAAAAAAATGCTTAATTAACTAGTGTTTTAGTAATTATGAATTATAACTCCTAATAATGAACAACAAGAAGATCTTCAAGCAGCTCCATGAAGTTTGTACTGCTTTATGTGATTATTACCTTTCAGAAAACATCACGGTGAAGAATTAGTGAAGGAAAGGCTTTGTCTCTGTACTGGAAAAAGTTCCAAACCCATCCAGCTGTACCATTTGTCTCATCTGGAGCTAGGGGCTCTGCTCCACATCTTTTCCTGCTCCCTTCAGCTCCTTCCTTATACTGCTGCTTTTGCATCAACTGCTGCTCCAACTTCCTTCTGCTTCTCTCTCATGCTTCCCAATCTCCCAACCTGCTACTTTCTGTTCTGAAACTACCTGTTTCTTTCCAAACCCTTAACCCACCTAAGCTTTGCCTGGCTGGCCCTTATCTAAACCTGGGGACAACTCTGCCCCAGGTCCACCCCTTCCAGTCACATGGGAGCACAGGTGTAAACAGTTTGCCTGTGATCCCTTGGCCAACCACACCACTTCACCAAGTGCTCAATCATCAGTCCGAGCCCTGACCTAACAGTTCCCCTTCAGTGTCATACAGGCCATCAGAGACAACATCAGTTCTGGTTTTACTACTCAGAACCCTAAGATATGCAGACTTAGTATATCGGCATACTGTCTGCAAAATATTCGTTAAGATCACAGAAGATTGAATGTCCACAAACTTTCCTTAAGTGAATTTAAAGACAACTTACAATATCTGCGTTTCTCTGTAGATGTGCAAGGTACTTGGCATCTCTAGGATCAGGTAGAATATGATTCTTTGACTTTCCTCAATTTCTTGGCATAGCTTTTGTCCATGGGTCCTATCCCAAAATGCAATTACAGCTTCTGTAACATATGTTTTTCACAATCCAAGATGAATGAGGGACATTTCCTATATAATTTCCAAGGAACAAACCTTGTTGTATGATCTACCATGACTGGAAATGTTTGTAGCAAGGGTTGCTACATCTCACAGAAAAGTAGGTGCTCTGCTTTTTCTGACTCAAAATTGTCCTGAGCAGGAATGTTAGCAAATTGAAGTCAGTATGATATATTGTCTAACAAAAGAGAATTCATTTGGGAGCAAACAATAAACTGAGTTCAAAACTTCACTGCACTGCACAAATCAGATCTGCTATATAAGGCTATCTCTTTTATCAATAACGAGCCTAGACCAACAGCTAAACTGTTCAGTGTAGAGGTATAGAAAAGCTCTTTTTAAAATCTTATTGTTGCTTAAAAAAGAACATTTATCACATTTATAATATACTGAGAATGTTAAGTCTACAAATTGAGACCGATATAGCTTAATTTTATGTATAATTTGAAAATATATTTCATAAATCTGATCTGCTACAGATCTCATTGCTATTTTTGTACTTATTCCTTCTCGTCTTTTCTTCTATGTCAATCTATGTGTTTTCTTCCAGTTTTCTCCTGGCATAGAGCTATCTGACTCACTTAACACTCTAGAGAAAGATGAAAGCTGCCTTCAGGCAGTTTGGGCAAATTAATAATCTTTCTGAAGGGTGACAGGGTCAGCTATTGCCAGAGTCACAGTTGCCTATACATACATAAAATACTGAATACTGAGAGTATTTAAAAAATGTTATTTGTTAAGATCAAGAGCATATTTTAGTTGTTCAGCTCAGTAAATGCTATAGCTCAACTATTTCCAAGAGGCCTTTGATGGCTCTAGGTTTTAATATATTAAGACTAGCATTGGCTCAGGAAAATTTACAATGATGCCCCATTACCCAGGAAGCTCAAAGTGACTTGCATCTATCTTCCCTAAAATTCTGTACATATTTCCTCAAGACAATATGTTTAATTAAACTTGGTTCAAAGTGTATCAACTGCTCAAAACCAAATTCAGCTAGGCTGGTACAGGCTAACATGTTCCCACTTGAATTTCTATAGGTTTCCAATCAGCCATTCCTGCTGGTAATCAGTGTCATTATATTCCACTTAGGCACACAAAAACTTTCCTTCTGCCTGCTCTATTTCCAAAGGAAGGGATCTATTCCCTTGAGGCGATCAAAGAATGTCACCCAGCCTCCATAATGGATTTCCACTTAAGAGCAATGCCCAGCACTTAAAGACAATAGAATGAGGTTAGGATATTTTACACAACTATGTTGCTGAGGAAAGGAAATAATATCTGGTTTATGGGTTGTTCAGGGAAGAAATTGCCTCTTTTGTCTCTGATCACCACCTCAACTGCAGCCTCTTCCCCATATGGCTTGTTTAACAGCATGTAACAAAATAAATAACAAATTCCATACTGAATCCTAAATGCTATTTTATGTGCAAGAGACCATTTAAACGTAATTCTTCTCAAAAGAGAAGAAATGATTATATCCTTTTAGCCTTCAGAGTAGGGATGACATCTGTAACAATAAGGGAGATGAGAATCTTGATGTTTTTTGTGTGTGTTTGGTCTTTGCAAACCTAAGCAGTGGAAAAGCCATCCCATTTAATCTGAAAGAAATGTGGCTACAGATAGCTTCAGAACATCTGAAACGATGCTTAGTGATTCACTCATTGGAGTGAACATTAGAGTTCAACACTGAGTATTGACCTTTTCCATTCTAATATCAGCATGTAGGAGAAGATGCTGTTGGTCAATTAAAAAAAAAAAAGATCAACAACAGCATATAGCATTAATAACAAACGGCTATTCTTCCCCTAGCATTTTCTCCCACTATAATGAATAATCAAAGCCAGATAATATAAAGAGAGTATAAATAAGTTAGGCAGCTTCATTCTGTAGCTCTACTTTTTCTAATGATCTCTGCAATCATGCAAGGGAGCTACATAGTTTTAAATATTCCTATGAAGATAAGCTCTGGATAATTGTTTACATTTTGAAGTGAAAATGGTATAAATTCATCTTCTGGAATAATATAAAATTGTAAGTAATCTTGAATTACCTAGAACAGTGTCACTGAATGCTTAAAATTATTGTTCAAATTAGGATCAATAGCAATCAGCTGTTGTTCTGCCAGCAGAGAAGAGAAAAAGAAACACAAACCTTGTTTAGATCAGAAAATTATTTCCACACTACTGTGTCAAAGGCTTTCTCTGCATGCAGAGACTTGATGCATGTCAAGTCAGTTGTCAAGTCAATTGTTCTTAACTTACATTTTTCAGGACCAGAGAATCTAGTGAGCTACCAAGAAGACTTTTATGAGGTGAGCTAACAGTCAAGTTAGAATGCTAGTTAGTTAGTATGGATTTCTGTAGATTATGTTTAATTTTGAACTAGGAAGAGAATACTTAAGGTTACAAAAGTAGGCCTTTAGGAGAAGGTGGAAGGTAGATTTTAAATATGAGAACAGTTGTGCTCCACATCAAGTATTTTTTGGAATTGTGGAGAACAGCAGAAATAAATACCTATTTTCCCAAACAGCTGTTCTGCTGTTGCTGGACACAATTTCCTAAGATAGCTGACACAGCTTCTAGGAACAGTTGTTTAGTAAAGCAGGTAATGACATTAATGGCAATGAAAGAAAACACTGATCATTACAGCTTTTGCTATATTCTGCCTATGTAATTGCATGTGACGATATTTAATGATCAGCCAACATGAAGTGCCTGTGAAAGTTTTAATTCCCCATTCATTCAAACACTGATTGAGCTAACTTCAATTCAGGCTCAGCAGAGAAAATTTCTGATTTCTTACAGCCCACTCCTTCATCACATGCTGCCTTTGATGGAAACAAAACCAAATCCACTGATTTACAACCCTTTATTATGGAGTTGCAGCCTTGATTCAGCCATTATTTCAAGTCATACCATTAGGTATTTACTTTTCCTTCTTTCCAAGAAAAATGAGTTAATGAATTGATTAATGAAAATTGCATTCCACTTTCTCTCAGTGTGAGTTTGCATACCTGTTACTAATTACAGTATGATTAGTTAACTCAGAAACTGCATTCAGCTCAAAACAGAAAGGTTATGAACAGATCAGTTACTCCTTCTGAAAGGGTGAGCTTGCTCAAGCCAAGCTTAACACATGCAGACTGAAAACAGCCTTAACATTTTGCATTTTTATCTCATCTTTTGAACTAGGTATGAGATGTTTCAAGAAGTTTGTAGCTCTCGTTATTTCCATTGTATTCCTAGTAAGTTGTATTTTCACAATGTTTAAGCAGAGTAAGTTATGCTCTCAACCTATTTGTGTGCTTTAATAAGGGCAGAAATAAACATAGTTTGTTCACAGTGATCATGCTCAGTTGTCAATTATTTTAACTTCTCTGCCACAAACATGGAAATTACTGAAAGTTCCTGCTTAGGTAGCATATGGTTTTCTGGAAACAACATAAAGGATATCACTAACCACAATCGGTGCTTCAGCACTGACGTTAAATTGATTAAAGGTTCTCCTTAAGATGATTCTCCCTCAAAATTCTATTGAAAACACTTAGTGTATGAATTTCAAGTGGCAAAAACGATGAAATACAGCACAGTACTAATACAGCGCAGTTTGTTTTTCAACATACTCACTTGAATCTTTAGCCAGTAAAACTAATACTAGTGACACACATAGAAATAAATTTTATAATAGAAAATAATGAAATTAGGCTTCTAGTCAATGTCTATGAAGAACTGTTTGTCAAAATAACCTTTAATATATGTTTAATGCTGTATATGCATATCAGTGCCCTCTGCTGGATACAGTAAGATCCAAACCAGTATTTGTGATCAGGTCTCTACCTTAAACAGCTAGATCTTAAGAAGTTTTCAGCTAGTGTTGCTCAGTACAGAAGGTGAAGGAAATTCATCCTTCAATGACACAAAAAAAAGAGAGGGTTTGAAATCTAAAGTTCATATATTATGTCCCTAAGGCTGGATGAAAGCAGGTTAGTTAAGCAGTTGTGATCTCTCTGTGTTTTGGCAAAGAAGTCTGCAAATATGTATGAATTTGCTTCTTATCCATGAGTAAGTGTACACTATTACCCAAAGTGTTTCACTGTGCTGCATTTCAGCATGGAATTTTATTTTCCTTTATTCCATACCTACAGCTTTCTATTTTAACACTAAATCCCTATGAGTGGCATTCAGGAATATTTATTTTCTATTTAAAAGAACTAGCTTTATGGCTGCTGATCTAATTTATGCAGAACAGACGTAAAATGCTGCCCCTACTTTACCTACTCTGATGATAAATGGTGTACTCTAACTCCAGGGCACTTAATCTGACCAGTTCTATATTCATTAAAAGCTAGACTTCATTCAAAATGAGATCCTGCCTTCAGAGTAATTCATAGAGGACACCTGTATTTTCCCATGAAGGGAAAATAGATTCTTTTTACCATTCCCAATAGGTCAGATTTGGGAAACCAACCAGGTGAAAGGCAATACTGCCTTTGCAGAACAAAGGCATTGTGCAGCCACATGCTTGAGAAAGGTGTTCATGCCATATACAGCTCCTGCTCTAAACTGAATGGCATAATACTTTTTTTTTTTTTCTTCTTTTTGGTAAAGGAATATGCTGCATTCTGGATGCTCTTCTCCCCCTTAATCGTAGTACTCAGCTTTTTTCCACTTAGCACAGATACAAAAAACATTTATCAGATGCTTATCAGTGATTAATGCATTGCATGACAACATCTTAATTAAAAGCTAGGAGCTGCTACCTCATCAGAACTCTGCAGCTCCAGGTGAATCCTACACCCCATCCAGCCTTACCCCTTTTCAATCTTTGAAGCACATATGCATCCAGAAAAGGACCAAAGAAAAAGCGTTTTGAAAAGGGACAGGACAGAGATGTGCTGTGCCAGTGCAGTTGTCTCTGCTTTCTGGAAAACTCCAAAATTAATGGAGAAACAAGGAGGCATTTGGTTTAGTATTTGTTTTGTGAACTGCAAAATCTGTCTGCGCTCAGACATTGCAACTTTGAGATGAACTAAGCAGGTATATGCCCCACCCCTCCCAAGGGGAAAACACTGTAAAATGACAGACTGATAAGGAGATTTTCTTGTACCATAGCCAGGTCTGGCTCATTTGTTCCTTAGAAATGTGTCTTCATTCTTCTCCCTCATGCTTAACCACACACGGATAATAAACTAGATGGCCATGGGTGAATGTCTGTACATAAAATACAGAGTCAGTGTAGTGTCTTCTCTTTGTGACATGCTTGGTCAGTCAGCATGCTGCACTGAAGCTGTTGAAGTTCCAAGAGGCTGCTGTCCTCTATTCTCACCCCAAGCATTTATTCATGCAACATCTTTTTTGACTTGATTAAGAACAGATTAAAACCTGTAGGTTAAGTTGTATTGATCATATACTTTCAAAGGGACTATAACTACATGCTAGCTAAAAAAAAAAAAAAGAAGAGCGTTTTGACTCACTACACCATTATAATTCCAAAAGTTACACTATAAAACAGTTTTAATACTTTAAATATTTATTATCCCACCTTTCTATTAAACACAGTAACAAGAAAAAGTATAATTATTTGTTCAAGACAGCAATGGCCAAATAATCTATAGAATTTTCCCTTCTTATGTGGACAAAACTGCATTTTTATTCTTGTTGGACTTGATCTCTCGAGGTCCCTTCCAACCCCTACAATTCTGTGATTCTGTGAAATGTCAATTGGGATAAGTAAATCTACTCATTCTGGAAACGTTCATCAGCCAGACATGCCTCAACTGGTGACGATCAGCCATGAAAGTGTTCACAATTGAGACTAATAAGACTTTGAATCTTATTCTTATCAAGCATCAGATGTTGCCAATCATCTACAGCCAAGCTTCCCATTGAAATCTGCAGGACTATCATTATAGTAAAATATTTGGTGTGACCCAGAAGGACTTAAAGTTGCTTTTAACGTTCCTGCAAAATTAAAAAAGACAACACTACAGCAGTGTATGTTCCGGAGGCCATTGCCACAGTTTCCTGTATTGCAGTGATGCACATACTATCAATGACCGGGTAGAGCTATATGTTTGATTATAAGTTGTTCAAATATAAAATACACTTTATGAGACAGAAAATGACCAGAGAGAGATGAAAAAAAGTCTGCAGACCTTTCTTACCTGAGCTCTGGCATGTCAACAAGAGCGAGGATTTTTTAGGCTCTGTGCTTGTGATACAGAATAAAACTTTAGGAGACATGCTTTGGCTGCGAGAAGTGAACCAGTGTAGACATATGTGGATACTAGGCTGAAATGGTGGGATATGCATCCAATTACCACTGTATGGGATATTCCTACATTTGTCACTTATATACTTATTACTTAGTTTTGTATTAGTTTGTTATAGTTTATTAAATAGTGTGGCAACCTTAGTATGATTCAGATACAAATATATCAACAAAATAAAACTTTAAACTATAAAAAGGATCCCATCGAACAGTAAAATAAAATACCTGTTGACAATAGAGAAAATTTGTACTATCTAATAAAATTGTAAGTTATTTTCCACATTTTGTGGAAAGTTAAAGAAAGCTAAAGGGTTATGCTGATTCATAAGTGACCTATAATTGCTTCTATTAAACAGTATGTGAATAAAGCCTATTTTACAAAATGTTTGAAATACGTCAGCAACTTAATATTTCAATTAATTCATTAATGTGCTATTAGAAACATACTGTCATTAGAAACCTGACACTAAAACTACTTTCTGTAACTTTAACAAAGTAACGATTGCAGTATATTTCTTTCAATGTCATATTCATACCATTATAACAAAAAGCATCCAAAAGACAATGAAACAAGCATCCATACTAAGTAATAAGATACACTCTGCAAATAAACTTGAACTTCATTATTTAGAATTGTGAGTACATTATTTTTATTTCTTAGCTATTATACAAAAAATGAAGGGTTTTGCGTGAATCTACAGAAGCGTAGTATTTATGAAAAGGCCTCGAACAGTAGTTACAACAATAGAGTAACAGTTGTATTCTTAAATTATTTGTAGATGTCTTTGAAATCTCTAGTCTTTCAATGAATACATTTTAAAATCTTAGATGTTTTATGAACTTCAGCCTTTGGGATTATTCCTGTTTAGAAATGTATTGTTTCTTTTCACTAATTGCTATTTGATAATTGTCTATAATTTATTCTTATAATTTTCTTGATAATCACATTCAACAGCTCCTTTCAGAAGCACACCGGGCAATATGGCATACAGATACCCAAATATGAGACCTCACAACTAGGATCTATTGAATAACAAACTCAGTCCAGCACAAGGTTGTTTGTACACCCAACTTGAGACTGAAAAACAGAAGCTGAACATCAGTATACCCTGACTTGGTAACGTCATTACACTCAAAAATGAATTGAATCAGAAATGAACAATTCATAAACACCACTCAGTTCGACATTTGCTCACAATGAAAATGATCTCTGAGTGAACAGCCTGAATGAAGCCTGCGGATCTCCTAAATTGTCCCCAGATCCTCAGCATCACTTATATAGCGATTACCCACCACAGCTGGGATCACTGTGCTGCATTTCCAAGTCAGAATCCTTGATTTGTCCATCGGGCTATAATCCCTCCTAATTCCAAGATCATTCATCACTCAGCCAAAACCTGTTTGTTTTTTTTCATACTTTACTTTTGGCTCACAGAATCTGGAGGCACTGTCAAGAGACTTTTTTAATTCCCATCAGAGTTCTGAAGCTTTACAGCTTCTTTCTCCACTGTGCCTTTTATTTTTTGTAAACACTTCAATTTGACAGAGTAACTAGAAAGCAAATCATAAACAAATATATAAAATCATCAACATTTATCAATATATGCAGGATTTCATTATGGAGCAAAAGTAGGCCTTCTAAATTTTTCTTTGTGTATTCAGTGAACTGTAGTAATCTTTAAAATCACGAACACTGGTGAAACTATGAAAGGCTGTCAGACATGCAGACTTCGACCTTGACACCATATCTAGATCCAGACCTGCAGTCCAGATGCAAGCACATAAAGAGACTGTGAACAGAACAAAAGACTGCAGTCTTAATATCAATGAGGATTTTTTACTGTGGGATAAAGTGTTCGTTCTTTTTTTATTATAGAATTTATAATACAAACACAAAACTGACCCAAACTGACCTGAAAAATAAAGACATAACACACTACATTCTCAAAATGCTAATAATTAGAACGGGATTTACTATGCTTAAGTGAAGTGTTTGTTTCAAGCTGCTCATCCTGTCTCCTTACTAGCAGAGAAAAGATACCTGTCGAATGATTATTTCATAATGCCAGTCTTGGACATGTGACTTTAGGATAAGGTGAACTGCACTCGGGGGTTTTTTTGTCTCCATAGATTACTGGGACATCCCCAAAAAGTAACTTAGGACACTTTCTTAATATTTAGATTACATTATTTTTGCTAAAGATGAGGTGAATACCAACTTTAACAGTCCATTTAAAGATTTAGGCTCATTTTATTTATTTATTTATTTTTCCTCTGTTGGCTATCTTACTTCATTGAAGAAAAGTATACATGATTTGTGCACAGGAATATTTTCTTCAGGTATTCACATGAGGTAGCTTGGCATTGTTGTCTAATTGTATATTTTGATTCATCTCTGTATTTTGTTTAGACATGAAAACAGATTTGATTTTTCATAGTAGAATGATTGCTCTTTTGGTCTTCTAAGAGAGATACTTCCTAAGGATAGCAAAGGGAAATCTAACCTCCATCGCAAATCTTCCCATATATAAAGTCTTCCACAAAATGTGTACAATTTCTTCATTTAGACACATGGCTAACTTCACTTAACTTTGTAATTTAACTTTGTAAAGACAAATATGACATCCTATCCTACTCAAACTTTGCTATTGATTTGGATAATAATATTTAAATGAATTTACAACCAACTACTATCGAATGCTACCAGTATCGAAGACAATGCTTCCAGACAGAACAATCTATAAGCAATGCTTTCTACCACCCTAAGTTGGCTGAATATCTTCTCTGGCAGTTGAACCTCCAATTTACATACGTTATCTCAATTTATTACTGTCATCAAGGAAATTCAGAAGAAAGTGTGTTGGTTAATAACTTCTAGGATGTTCCTTGCTCATGTGAGTGGCTTCCCACAAAATAATGTGTCAAAGTCAGCTTTGCAGATTTTTCACTATCTTGAAGATTTCCTGAACTCCTGTGGTTCTAGCATGGATGACAATGCTGCTTCAATGCCATGGTGGGATGCCTACTATACAGATAGAGGTCATTTGTTCAGGGAACTGAGCTTTCTCGCTTTCATAACGATGTGTTGCTAGCAGAGCAAAAATGAATTGTGATTGATCTGAGCAGATAATTACTTGGAAGCATTTGCCACAGCTGATAAAAATGTACATTTTCTTTGCAGTTCTTAATGTAAAACTTACAATTAAGATAAAATAGACCAGTGGTAAACTTTTGCCACAGTATGAGAGATGCTCAGTTTATTAAAAGGAATGACCCCATGAAACAGCAGTAGCATTTGGCAATTTTGGAGATATAATGAATAATAAAAAATATAATTAAAATAATTAAGAAATAAATTGGGAGAAAACAGCTAAATAGTCTAGGTATGAAATCCAGTAGTGCCACAGGAAGGTCTCAGCTATCATATTATTTCAATCATTTCTGCAGCCCCCAAAACTGGGGAGGAGTGATTGATATTGTGCTAAACAGTATCAATCAATTGCTCAGTTGCTACCCACCTGATGCCTGGGAGCAAGCAGCAAATATACTTCTTATGATGCTGTATGTGATGTGAGGTGCTACGGGGTAAAATGTCCAAAGAAAAGCAGCGTGACTGGGTTTCATCAACGTATTTGCTGCAGCCAACACCTTGGATCTGTATCCATGTAATCTGAGCAGCTCAGTATTATAGCTACTGTTTTCGCCTTCAGGATTATTTTCTAATACATTGATGTGTTATGTCTTTATTTATCAAACCATCAGCTACTCTACTCAAGCTGAAGACTTATTATATTATGTTTGCTATGAAAGCTCTGCAGATAGGCAATGCAGGAACTGTACAAGCTGCATAAAAATAACAACTGCAGTAAACAACCACTTGTGAGGGTCCATGAAATGTGAACAAAAGGAATACAGACTTAAAAATGACAATTATTTTTGGGCAGTTGCAAAATTCAGGCAGAAATTTTTAAAAGCAGACCAGGATGGGAACAAATACTTAATGAGGTATTAACGGTTTGTCCCAAATTGCTTGCATCATGAGTAGAAGAATGAAGTGCAAAAACTGTTCTGGCTTATTTCTAGCCTGTGCATAAGAACAGTAATAGCACTTATGAACAGAACAAAGATTTGAACTCAGCAAAATATGGCATTAAAGGTGAAAGGAGGATTGGAAATGTGTGTATGGACATATTTGGTTCAGAAAGGCTTAGATAAGACTGCAGTTGTTTTGACCATCTCACCAGAACAGAGAAGTAATATTGCTGTATAACTACTCACAAAACTGCATTATCAAGTCATCCTTTACACTTAAAACAGTTCCTGTTAAAACCTCTAATGACTCTCTAAATAATGTTTGGTGAAGACAAATGTTGTCAGTCAAGCAGAACTGTAGACATCTGTGTTCATTTTTAATAAATGACCTCATTTAATTTTATATATAGATGCATCAGGAAAATTCCACATAGCTGGAAAATAGAGAAATAATAGCCTGACACCAGAGTCAAATCTTTCTGCAGTATCATCAGCTGAGAATGCAAAGATCATTCTCTTCTGGTATTCAGGCAGGTTTTTTATTGATTGTTTCTATGCCAGAAAAAAAAAAAA
>WBMW01001769.1:88344-119081 GCA_013396635.1 Penelope pileata
AAAAAAAGAAGCAAAAAGAAAGAAAAAAGAAATCAGATTAAAATAAAAAGAGTTTCTTAGTCTCATGCAGAAATGAAAAATAGCTCTTAGGGGGAACAAAAGAAAAGCAATCAAAATTACTGTATTATGCCAAATGCAGGCAGTTTCAGCTTGTTTTGAAAGATTCATTCTCATAATCATAAAAGAAGACTGCAGCAGAGGTACAATAATAATATTTTGTCTAAAAATAGGTCATTAGAATGATTATTAGATGAGATTAACATTGTCATGTAATTATATGGTTCCAGTTTGGATTATTTTGTGCAAATATCCCAAAAAAAAAAATTCAAACAAAGGACTATCACAAATCAACCAAAAATAATCAGAAGGAAACCTGAAACTCTCTCTCCTTGTGTTTGGACAACCTGCAGGCTGTCTACCTGGAATGCTGTCCTGATGTTTAATAGAGGAACTGCCTTGAAAGGTAATCTCAATAATAATGGAATCTTAAATTGCAGCATATCTGTACTCCTGGGAAAGAGACATCTTTCAACAGGATTATTCTTCTGGAAACAGGAGTAAAGTAGCATTATAAACTATGTCACATGACTGGCTTTCCCAGTCACAATTTCCCATTCTCTTCCTAATCATGTGAAAAGAGCCTTCCTTTCATCTTCGCAGTCAGTTTGTATTCATACCTGCGTTTCAGATCTAAACAAAACAATTATCATTGGTATTTGGCAATGCCTAAAGTGGTCTGTCTATTTCAAAGATAAACCACATCCTACTTTAAGATGTGTTTTCAAAGCAAATGTTAATTTTACTTACATCTTAGTTCATAACCAACCTGCTCAACCAACTCACACCTGCTACGTATGAGTTCACCTGTCTTCAGAGAATCCCTGTGAAGCCAGCTTAGCTCTACCTGTAAATTCTGAAAATACCAGATACTTGTGAATTAATTTCGGCACTGATTTAGAGCTGTCTGTCTGCCCAGAGAAAAACAACAAACGTGCTTGCACTGAAATTTGTATCTTCAGATATGTACCAAAATCTAGCCTAGTAGGAGGACAATATTTCCTTTTTATTACCCCGGGCTCTAACGAGTAATACTCAAACTGTACGTAAAGCATTGTCACTGGCAATTTCACTTAAATCTTGTTTTGTCGCAGACTAAGATAATTCAGGTATAATTAGCTTTTGAAAATTAGTTCATTAAAAACACAACATCCTCGGGACTCCAAATCATAACTGCAGTGGATGTCCTGAATTTTAAACTGTCTATAAACACAAATAGGCAGCTAATAGATTTTTCAGAAGTATTAATTACCTCAGCCAATTCCAATTAGGCAGCCAGCGACTTTCAGTGTTTTCAAGTTTTTCACTGTCACATGCTAAATTTCTATATGTTTACTCAGTCAGAATTCTTCAAATGATTTCCAAGATCTACACAGAGGTCTCGATTTCACAAATTTGCATTGGTTACATTACTTAAAAATTTAAGATATAGAAATATATCTGCAGGTAGCAGTTTTATATTGCAGAAAAATATTTAATTGGGAAAACTGTCTGCTACCTCACTTGCAAAAATCTTCTAAATATTTAGATTTTTTGAATGTTTTAATTCTGTGCATACATTTTCAGTGCATGTCATCATGGTGTTTTTAATCTAGATTTTAGCAAAATGCCAGCTGGCAGTTGAACTTGATCTTTGTAAGTCCCTTCCAACTGAACTTTCTATAAACACATAAAATCAAATTCTACTGCTTAAGTCCATTATTTGTTTACTTATTTGACAATAGGGCGTTTAAGTAATTGAAAATAATTCATAAGATTATCAAAGATATGTTATTATCTTTCCAAAAAAAGTCAAAATTTTGATGCTTATATACCAACATGGGATGAAGTGCATTATTATATATTGCTTGTTTTATTTGCTTATTAACTATGAATTAATCATGCTGCACACCTTGTGCCATGGTTTATGTTCCTAGTGATATAACACGAACTAGCTAAAAAAAAGAGAACATAAACATAGCTACTATAGCTCCTCATTAATGCATATTATTCATAAGCATATCTAATGAAAATGCTGTGTTCAGTAATTGGTTTTCAATGGGCTATCGCAAGGAATGTTAACATTTCACACAGTGTATCCCTGCACAGAAACCAGCGTCTGAAAGGAGGTCTGTGTTACAGGACTACAAAAGTATTTTGTAACTAAATAGTAATCCTTAATTCAGAGGGCTATGAGGCACTGGAACAAGTTGTCCAGAGAAGCAGTGGATGTCCCATCCCCAGAAGTGTTCAAGAACAGTTTGAATGGGGCCCTGGGCAGTCTAGTCTAGTGGGAGGTGTCCCCAGCAAGAGGATTGGAACTAGATGATCTTTCAGGTCCCTTCCAACCCAAGCCATTCTGTATTTCTATGATATGATTCTATGATTCCATAGCACTTGGATGTCAAGTGCAATGCTCATTTCTGCTAGGCGAGATTGCAATCCCTGTCATACAGCTTTGTAACAAAAATTTGCCACAGGAGATCAGAGAGGGAGGTCAAAAAGGGATGGATAGGGGGCAACATTCCCAGGAACTGGAATACCTAGAAATTGCCCCCTCTAACCTGTTTGGTGAGACACTGGAACAGGTTGCCCAGAGAAGTCGTTGATGCCCCCTGCCTGGAAGTATTTAAAGCCAGGCTGGGTGGGGCTTTGGGCAACCTGGTCTAGTGGGAGGTGTCCTTGCCCATGGCAGGGGGGTTGGAACAAGATGATCTCTAAGGTCCCTTGCAACCTGAATCATTCTATGATTCTATGAAATATTAGAAGGGGAGGGACGGGGGAACGAGCATGCCTTTATTTATAAAACATACATCTACTTTGTTTTTAAAAGCTCTTTAGCAATTTTTCAGGGGACGTAGATGGAAAAACTGATGAAAATGAGTGACAATGTAGAAATGGAAAGGGGCCTTCTGCCATGTCATATCTCCACAGCAGTGTCCATAAGCATGCTGTTTAGCAGCATTCTGCAAGCTTTATAGGCCACTACTCAAACAGTTCAATTCCTTACCTTTGAAAAGTAATATAATAACGAATGATATAGTCAAATGTCATAATAAATTTAGTTGAGCAGAAAATTCCATTTTAAGGAAGATATAGAAATTTCTGTGCTTGATTTAGATACAGTTTGAGAATTCTCTGAAATAAGAGTTCTGCACTTACAAACTTCTGTCCTTCAAAGCACTTGCAAGAAGAAGAGTAGAACAGAAATCCATCAGAATCTTACATGATCCCATCATAAATATGCCATGTTCAAAGCACCAGAATAAAACCTGACATTTCCCTACTTGGAAAATTTGACTGAAAATAGATTTTCTGACTCTTTTGCAATGATATATGCATAATTTTTGAGGGCTGAGATGTTGCTTGTTATTCTTCAGTCTGACATTTGTTGATATTATGTATAAACACCTGATAAACCATCTTCTGTAATACTTGTGGACATCACTACTATAATTAAGCACTTTTATCTGCCAAAGATGGGTAACAAACTGGAACGGTATCTGAACAAATTAACGTTCTAGTGTGTTTATCTTCCTGCATTCAAATGACTGCAGGGTTTTTTGCCTGACAGCACCAGCTGGGTTGGGAATCATAACCATTGTTTATATTGCAAATCTGAATTTCTAAGCTTCAATGTGCCTGATCATCAAGGCAGAGAGTCTGTGTTCCCTTAGTGAGTTGACACAAACTACTATGCTACTGCAGACCTTAGCTATCACTACCTTAGCAATTTGTATCCAAGCTGTCTGGGATTAAGGAGCATCATGTTAGGATACGCACTACTAGCATGAATTCAGAGTGAAACTCTCTCCTTCCTTGTAGGTTGTTCTAACCTTATGAATCAATGAATTATAATGAAATGGATTGCTTCTGATGAACTGTCTGGAAGTTTAAAATTAGCTGGAATGCTCTGCAGAATGTATATTTTTATTTACATATGTGAAACAAGTGCAAAACGCTAGTACATGTACTCCAACTATGTGCTGTTTTGTCCACTGTAAATAACTCAATAAGGAAGGAGCCTTTCTTCTAGGGAAATGGCATATACCACTAAGTAATAGATTACAAGTTGTTCTGTTATAGTCTTTGAAGATGAATATGAAGAAAAGACAGTATACTAGGGAAAAAGTAGTAAGGATCTATTTGTGATCCCACTTAGGCTAAGGAAGGCTGACTGTGAGGCTGGCATCACCCTCTGCTTCAGAACAAGGCCCAACAAAACACAAGCCTGTGGGTTTTGTGCTCCAAGGTTAAAGGACAGGAGCTTTAGCTTTTTATATCACCGGTTCTTTTAACCTCCAGTGACAAAGCTGATGAAACTTGCTGAAGGGCTTAGGTTTTTCAGATGACAACTGTCCTGGAAGATGCTCTGAAGAGGCAGAGCTTCCCTTTATCTCACTGAAAAAACAGCTAATGCAACGTTTTTACAGGATGTCTCCCATTTCCCCTTTGATGTGGTAACACGAGTCATAATTCAACAGTAAACCTAGACAGTTGGCTTCATCAGGAGTAGGTCCACATACTATATTAGATATGGCTCAAAAGCAGCATTCTAAAACCTAGATTAAGTTCATTGAATTTATAATGTCACCAGAACGTGAAAACAATGATTTTTTAGACAGACTCCTTTTGCATTTTACAGATGAGATTTTTTCCAAACAGAAAGAGAAAATACTTATCAGTCAAGCTATATAAGTTAGGTGTAGAACTTGTAATTTGTTTTCTTATGGAAATAATCCCTTTCTTTCAAATGAACCAATACAAAATTTGGGTTTAAAACTTTATTATTCTTGTGCAGTTTGGAGATAAAATAGCTGAAGTTCAAGTAAATCAGGGGCATAATAAACTAATTTTCTTGACTGACTAGACATTTAAGCTGCAGAGGCAAGAGACAGTCATTCCTACTATTGCTGCAGCCATCTGTTTCCCCAGTGTTTCAGAACAACAATGATGGCTGATTAATGCACTTCATGCAAAAGCATAGACTTTACAAGAAATGACCTATAGTCATTTATGAATAATTGCATAATGAAGAAATTAGTCAGTCTATTAATGTGGAGAAAGCATTACTAACAACATTGGTCAGATCAAAAGTAATAGCTGGGTGTAGTTTTTCTAACTTTTGAGAGTTAGGATAGCATATAGGCATTGCATATCATAACATCTGTGCTCCACTGGGTTTAACATTGCTTATGAACCACTGTCACCATTTCAAAGAATATCAGGATCACGACTATAGGCAGTGTTACATAAATAGTAAGCTTTCTTTTCTGAAAACAAAAGTGCTTTAAAATCTTTAATTCTTCAGGGCAAACTGATGCATAGAGCCACACACAGAACTCACTACTGATGCAGAGAAAAGTATGGAGAGAAGTGAAAAGCCTCTCTTCCCACAGCCTAAGCGATAGCCATTGCCTGTACCATCATGCATCAAGCACAGCTTTAGAATTTCTCCTGTTTTGTACTTCCACTGAAACTGAGCATCAACAAATTTATGGAGAGGGAGGCAGAACATGATACATCTATACTTATAAAAGGCTTCATCATTTGAGTTGCAGAGACCTCTCTCAGTGACAATGATACTGTGGGAGAGGGACTGAAAATGCAGGGTCAGTAGAAGAAGTGGGAGAGGGAAAAAGGATAAAAAAAAAAAGGAAACGTGAGGTAGGGTTCATTCAGAAATTTCAATGGTTGTTAAATTCTCTCTCAGTCAAGTGAACACCTGTAGTTAGACTATCACAGTATTAATGGCATTACTCAATGAGTTGTTCACTAGTCATTAACATTGGTTGGTCACCGATGGTACATACTGCCTGTTCCCAAGACTGTTTATGTGTCTGGGCTGTTTACATCAATTCTGTTATGTTATACATAGGCCTGTCTAAATGAGGCAGTTAAGAAAGTACCTGTCCAATGAGGGTTGCCAAAGTACATCAGCAAGAGCTATATCTGCACTGAAGTTCAAAGACCAACCTGGAATATGATGCAACCGTCTTGAATTCAGAATAATCATACATGCTTACTTTTAGCTGTTAGAAAACTCCTTATAGATTGTATTTGTAGGAAAAGTCAAGGTTACCCAATAGGAGCCATTATCCTCGATCTCATCATACCAGTAGGTACAAAAAGAACTGTCAGACACCCTATCATTATTTGTGTAGTGATATCAAAGAGAAACCTGGGAGAAGAACTTGGAACGATGGAAACCAAGTCCTTTCCTAGGAGACCTTCAGTGCAGTACCAATTCTCAGACCACATAGCATTTGGAGAGAGCAGACAGACTGGACACTTATCAGAACCATAATAACATGAGGGCAAAAACGAATAGACTTCTGCCATAATACAAAAACACCTGAAGTAGCAAAAACATTCTTGCATTTCCTTTTTCTCCTTTTTGCCCTTCCAGCAGTCTGCCATTACTTGTCAACAGGGGCTTGCCTAATTTATATGCAATAGCTCATTTTCTTCACAACTTTGACCAGTCCACCTGAACTTCCAGTTAATTCTAAATAAATAATTCTCTTGTGTAGCAGGAAAATTTCTTATATGCACTTGGGTATATCAAGGTGCTGTAAAAAAGTCAAAGAGTCACAGACAAGAATATCTTTCAAATATAATCAAGCTGAGTGAGAACTGAATCATTAAGATAAAATCTGATGGCCTACATCCTCCAATCTCTGGCCCACTAAACTACCATTTTGTCTTCTAACTATTCCTTGAAGTCAGAATTTTAGTGATGTTCTGTAGCTGACTAAAAATGCTACAAACTGTAATGAAGCTAAATCCAGCACAGTAAGTATGAATAAAGTTGAACTCTATTAGAGTATATAAGCATACACAATTGGATGGAAGATGTTAATATCTGTTTTCAAAGGATAATCTAGAAGTGTAAGTCTCCACTGTATTCATTTGAGAAATGCCATAAGATTCTTCATGTGAGATGAGCTAAAAATGCTCATAAATTATTGGTTATGATGAAACACAAATTCTCCAAACAGCACAAGCTCTGGGGATAATTTGTCCAGGGAATTTAGACTGGGATCATAATTTATGTATTATCATATCAAATTCCAAGGCATGTACTTATTTGCAGTATTTAATTCAACTTTCAGCTTTTGTAGTACTTTTTTGACAGGATATTTTTCTACTTCATCTACAGTTCTTACCAGTAAAGCATTATACCAAACAGAAAATAAAAGTGACAATTTTTATTTTACTGTCAGACATAGAAAAATTATATGCAAAATAATGCTTTTCCAATACACCCATTTTCTTTTCTCCTCTATATTATCTCAGTCCTTCTCCTTTTATGCTTTATGACTCTTGCTAAAGGTAATCAACATATACAACACCGTTTGCTGTGCTAAACTTTTACGGTGCTTTGTAGCTTTAGTGGGAAACACTAAACAGCACATGTTCAGCAAGGAAACATTAAAGACTTTAGATTAAACTATGGTCCTTATGTTTTAAGTTTGTTACCAAGCCAATTCATTGCAGAGGTGTTTTAAAACCTTACACCATAAAAACTAGAGAAGATTGACACTTCCACAACTAATGCCTCAGCTAAAATATCCACTGTATATTATCTAGCATATAAAACTCAGAGGATTAATTTACTTCTAGATGTCATAGGCCCTGAAGGACTTATTTGCTAACTAGCTCATGGAAATAATTAATGCCAGAGGTCATGTGATCCGTACGTTAAAATGTCAGGAAAATAATTTCCTGCAAATCTCATTAGCACAAAACAAAATAGTACACAATATAAACACCCACATTTTCCAGATCAAGCTTTCATAATTCTTTTTATTTAATTTAGATCAGATAGTTTGAATATGTGTAAAAATGTGAATTAATTTGTAATTGTATCGTGTCACCTTACTTGCAGACTGCTTAATCAAAAAACAAGTAGGTAATTCAACTGTTTGCTAATCAGCTAACCCTTGCTGACTTGTTCAAAATAAGAGGTAGAAAACATGGGATGTTTCCTGTTACATATAGAAGATACGACAATTCATTTCAGCTTCAAAGGACTTTTGAATTGTAGGAAGATACAACCACTCCACATACTTGGGGACTTTGCTGTGTGCAATGTGCAACCCTATAAAAGGCCATCTTTAAAGCTGTGAAGTCAAGAACTCCGAAGTCATGAAATATCAGACTGCATTCTGTAGTGCCATTTTTTTCCTAAAGCCTCTGCTTGGGCATATGATGCTATACTCTTTAATTACATGAGCACACACTGTTTTTCCAACAGAATGCCTGCCTCAGGGCACAGTATGGATGTGGCTCACTTACTGAGCAGCTAGTCAATATTTTCTGTTTTCCTTCTTGTTTGAAGCCCTTTATTTACCGCATGCTACTCAAATCCAGCTCAGAAAACTGACATTACTTTTCCCATAGATTCTTCTGTGATGCTCTTTTGTGTAGCACTTCATAAGTGATCACACACATCTCCTAATTTTGTAGGTTGTGTTGTCACAATTCTGATGATCTAGTGAAGGCGAGATTTGAAGGAAGAGGTTACTACTACCTCAAGACCAGATGGCTATCTACCAAGAATGGGTTCATCTCATGACTGCTTGGCTATTTCCATTTTCTGCTTGTTCCTCTTGGATATGCATTATTATATATCCTCCTTCCCTGCTTTGACAATCACAGTCTCATATATGCATAAAAGCAATTGTAAGTAAAGACTCATAATTTTGGCTTTTTAACAAGGATAGCTCCAATGAGTTTAGAATTTGAGACTTATAGCAGACATCAGTGTAACTCCAAGTGACTACAGTGAAAATATATACATGTATTATTCTTATGATTTTGAACATAATATTCTCTGTAAATATGTGGATCTACATAGGGATACTTTTATACAGTTTCCTGAGATTCATACCGACTTCAGCACAATTTTGAAAATAATGCAAGTATTAAGGAAATATATGTTAATTTTGAGTTCTTATGCATGTTTTACATGGCATAACTCAACAACAAATCACTACAGAACCCTGATCTCTTTTAATTACCATATTCATATATACTCATCAAATTTCAGTTTGATATAACTAAAATAATGTTTTATATTTTTATACTTTTAAAAAATCATGTCACAATGAAAACTACCAATCTGTAGTTTCAAATATAGTTCCTAAATCACGGTGTTTTTTCCAAGTTTTCCAGTTTTCCTGACCATTTTCTAAGGAGTTTCCGTATATTTTTTGACTTCAATTCCCACATATTTTCTTCAAAGTCACTGTGCTAATTTTTAAGTTACAAACCTCAAATCTTCAGAGCAGAGATAGTAATGTTAGAAGCACTCAATATCAGATAAGTACAAGTGTCATAAAAGGAACTGTATGGGTAGGGAAAAACACTGTTTGAGGTAGCATCAAGAATCAAGGCAGGAAGATGACAAGTTATTAGAGGAGAGTAGAATCTTGGAGACTTTGAAAATAACTTGAGACATGAAAATGTCTTGAGAATACACTTGAGAAAGCTTAAATCTCTGTGAGTTTCTCACTCATAACCTCAGGCACTCCATGGGGTCAAAATTAAAGCACATTCTTGATATGGAAAACAGTATTTCTCCACCACAGTCTTCATCAGATTGATGTACAGTCTGGATGGGCTGAAGAACAATTACAGGCAAAGACTATGAAAGAGGATTAATGTAGCCAATATCTCTCCAGAAGACCAAAATAGTCTAGTGAGTTGCTGTAGTGTGTTATATTTGCAAAATTCACTATATAAGAGTTGAGAAGCTAAAGAGAAATCTGACCGCTCCGATAGAAAAGGGTCATGATGATCAGCTAGTAGAATTGAGCAAGAAGATTCACAGCAGAAGGAGAAAATCTTAAGATGGGAAAAGTAACAGTTATCATAATTGTATCCATCTGGAGGAAGTTTACTGTCAGAGCAGTGAAGTGAATCAAAAGTTTGGATAAGTAAGAGCTGTGTGCTTCAGTCTACATATTATAAAAAGAAGACTATATATTATCAACTTACACAATCTTAAACAAGAAATGCAGTGTATTTTCTCATATTGGGAATAAATTAAACAATTTTAGCCATAAGTAGTAATTTCACAGGATCTTTAATCGAAGAAGAGAAGGAGAAGGAGGAGGAGGAGAAGGACAAGGACAAGGAGAAAAGAGCACTCTACCTGCCTGCCTTAAGAGTAACAGTGACAGATCATTGATGGTAATAGTTAATACACTCCTTGCTGTGGACTTATAGCCTGGAAAGTGGAAAGCAATCTACAGAAAAGCTGGCAATTAGAGGGCATTTTATGTTTTAGCCACTGCCATTTAAAACAGATGCTGCTGCTTGCAGAGCTTGAGCCAGCCTCATCCTTCCAGTTGTGCTTATCCACCAGGAAGTAGGCTGCAAGGTCGTGAAACAATATGCACAATTCCCTCTAGGAAAGTAGAGCCATACGCCTTGAAATCAGACCATCCATTTCATAACACACAGCCTTTGAAGTATAAGAGAAGCTAACAGGTTCGGACAGCACTATTGCGTACTCCAGATTGTACTCCATCGCTGCTGCCTTCCTGCATGTTTGTCCCCAAAGAAAATGTGACCACAGCCTCCATGTGTTACACAGCTCTCCTAAAGGCTCTCAGACATAAATGAGCTTAATCAAGAGAAGTGTGAAATCACAGCAAAGCCAGTGTTTCCTCTTTTGCAGATGGTGAGCTGCCAGAAAGGATCAGCCCAGACTTAATTGCAAGGCTGATGAGAACGGCAGGCAAAGATGGGAAGGTACATGTTGCAGTGTGGGCAGACCATTACATAATAGCAAGGCTGTTGCACATGTGGTCCCACATGAATCAGCACACAATGAAAATATGGCACCATCCATGTTTTTCTGCACTCCAAAAAGTCAGAGAAATAATACCACAATTGTTTGCCATCCACATTGGATGCTGAAGGTTCATTTTACCGAGATAACCCATGCTGCTAACAGCTGGAGAACCATGTAGCTGAATAAAAATGTGCCTTTTTTATTTCCCCCCTTTAGGATGGGCAGCTCAGCAGCGAATGCAGGAAAGAATACTAGCAACACTGAGCATCATCTAAAGTGCTGACAAAGGGCGGCAGTTGTCTCTTGGTTGTGTGCAATCCACTTTACGTTCACAGGGCCAAACTCTGCTTTATAGCACTCGTCATAGTCTCACTGATATAAGGTCAAGAGAGACTGGTCAAGAATTCGACAAGATTGTAATTTAAAACTTAAAAACAACCTCTACTCCTTTTTTTACCTTGCCCCGGGAAGATATATCAGATGTACGTGTACACATACACTCAGAAGCACATACATGCTCATGTATAAATACTCATATGCTAGACGCTCCTGTACATATTCTTATAAAGAAACACAGATTTTTTTCTTTAGGAATAGATTTTACCCTAAGGCAAGGAAATGTCCTACGTCACTCTAAGAAAATTTCAAAGCAGCAATCATGACATGCAAAGCTGAGTACTTTTAATCCTTGTCTTACTTTTCTACATGGACAAATAGTAACAAAGTTGTGCTTATATTTATACCTCCCTGGGGCAAGGAGGTGACCCTGAATCTTTGTGTTTCTTTAATCCTGACAGAATTAGAGAAATATAATACTAACTGCATGTCATTGAACCAGGCAGAAAGGAAGTCTGTAATCACCAAGATAGTTGACTGAAGTATAAAATCCATACTTGGCTGAAGAACACAAAGCCTTTGCATAAATGCCTGAAGTATAATGACCTTATGTTTGTGTTGTAAAAATCAACTTCACGACCCAAGCGCTAGAAAGTCAAAGTTTTCACCCTCTAACTGAAGGATACTACTGAAACATTTCTGAAAGTGTCTGTGGGCACTATGCATCTAGTTGTTTCTACGCACAGATGTTTATATATGTCACTAATTCAAGTGGTTGTTTTTATATCCTAGCTTCCAAAGAAAACATCAAAAAAAGTCTGTAAATTAAGTCACCTAGATTATGCAAAGATTTTGTACCAGAGAATATTACTTAAAAAAACAGCAGAGGAAGTAGAATACTCAAAATCTGTGCAACATAAAGGAGATTATCTCCAAATAGAATAAATTTCATACATTTCCAAAAAGAATTCATGTCTCTCTAAGAAGACAGACTGGAGGCTTATATTCTCTAAATACAGTATATGTTTATTTAAGGATTTTTGCCTACTTGTATTAGAGCTGGGAAATCTTAACCTGTCACACTTTTTAGAAACATGATCCCCTGTTATAATTGTTGCTTTTTTCAGTGTATAAAAAGAAGAGGACCAGTACTTCTGGAAAGAACTGTTCATTGAAAATTCAGCAACGTAGCCCTATAATCTTCAGACATTAACTTATCTGTAAATATCTTATTGGTCCCAGTAACAGAAGTAAGTCTTAGACTAAATAAACTGAAAAGTAACAGAAACATAGAAATACGTATTTTTCTCTATTGTCTCTGATGAACTTGAGAACAGGACAGGTCATCATCATCTCAATGATTAAAGAGGCACTTAAGAGTTAGGATGTCACTGTCATCTTTTTTTTTTTTTTTTTTTTTAAATAGTGCCTGAAAGAAGCCTTGTTAATATTTGAAAAAACATTTCAAGAATCTTGGAACAAAAAGAATATTTTAATATTTCAACAGAAAGCAGAATGCAATCTCTATTGCCAAAGATGTGGAATGCATTTTGAAATTTGCATCGTATCAGACAGTATTTGTAATTCTGTGAGGAATAGTAAGGGCTCTCATGGTGTAGCCAAACACTAAAACACATTTGGACTTCCCATTTGCAAGGCCAGACCACAATTCTGTCACAGCACATAGTAAAGCCTCAAAAATAACTATTCACATATTTCCAGTTATACCTATTACCCAAACTTCATTTTATTTTTCTCCTGGAATGAACAGATGGACTAATGGATAATTAGCTCACCAGCCAGACTTCATTACAAAACAGTATATAATTCACTTTGTAGTATTCTTACACGTTAGTTCCTTTTCCCAGTCACCAGAAAGGAAAGTGTTTTGCATTAGTATTTATGCCTCTCATATGTTTTCTGATTTGCTTGATGCGACCATCCTGTGACTTGCAGTCAACATGGATTTTAAATACCATTAAAAGTCAAGTTTGAAAGCAAACTGAATTTGTTAATTGAATTTTTTCTTAAAACTAGGGGAAAAAAAGCAGAAAAAAAATGTATTAGCCATTTCTAAAACAGAATATAGTTGTAATGGAAAAGTTCCAAACTCTCATGACTACATCAATGACCCACCTGACTAAGCCATTTTCCTATCAGGAGCTGGGAGCTCTGCTCCATGTCATTTTTTTTTTCTTGAGCTGCTTCCTTCAGCTCTTTCCTTCTCATTGAGCCACTTCTGCTTTGTGAGCTTCTTCTTCAACTCCTGTTGTTATTGCTTTGTCTGGCTGGCCCTTATCTAAGCCTGGGGAACCTCCACCCCAGGTCTACCCCTTCCAGAGCACAGGTGCAAATAATCTGTTGATGTTTCCCCGGTCAGCCATACCCTTCCACCACATGCTCAATGATTCCTTCAGGCCATGATCAACCATTTCCCTCCAACAGTATACAGTCTTCTTCATTTAAAAGCTTTAACTGTATTTAGACACATCTATAGCGGGTAGCTGCTTTTCTTATTCAACATTAATGCAAACAAAAAATTAGCAAGGACAGTGCTAGCGTAAGTGATGTTACTGACAGTGACACAGTTAGATGTTGCTAGGTGTTACACCACAGCATGCCTGATCTCAGACAGAACCAGCTACATAATGGGGATGCATACAACAATAATCAAAGCATGCACATCTGTACAAGACTGTGGACTTAAGCACTAAGCTTGGCAAGTGTTGGTGAAAGCTCTCAGTTACCTAATAGGGCCTCCAGAGAAGAAAGATTTACTTCCTTTTTTATCCAGAAATGTCAAGAAATTTAGAATGAAGATTTTCCTGCTACATTGTAGTTAATTCCTGGGAAAAATAAGTTCAGGCTACACAAAATAGTAGTAACCATTGGGACATGTTTGTGACTACAGTTCAAGTGAATACTGTAAAAGGATCCATTCAGAGTCATTCAGTCCAAATTTGTCCATAATTATTCCCTAAAATTAGGAATAACTCTTTATTAGACAGAGTGGAAAAGGAATGATGGAATGAAAGTGACAGCACTGAAAGGAAAAACTGTCGGTCATTAGTCTACCTCAGTCAAAAGGACAGCCCAGTCAGTAATTTAGCAGATGAGATTATAATTTTTTGTCCTCATTTTTTCCCATCAAACCTTTTCTACTGTATGTCATTAGAAACAGCTGTGATTCATAATTAGCTTTTTATTACATTAGCAGAAAGGATAATTGGAATCACAGAATGGAATCATAGAATGTAGGGATCAATCCCTCTATAGCTTTTGAAATTGTGGTGTGACATTCCCTGGCTATCCAAAATTTCTCTTTGGCTTCTCAGTATCAGTTAATGTTTATGAATTTCCATAATTCTGACTGTGAGAAATTGCCTGCTTCTTGGAAAGAAAGTAAAATTTAATTTGACCTATGCATGTACATGTCCGCAGTCCTATTCTGAAGGCTGCAGGGTCCATATGCAGCACCACAAGTGGTGAACCAGGGCCAAGGGCCAACCAGGCTGTCCAGCCAGTAGCAACAAGAGACCAGGACGGAGACTTGGACAGAAGCAAGACTGCAACATAAACCTAAGATCTGTGCAGGACTGGACACCCACACTACTACAGCATCATTGGGCAAGGGGTTGACAGACCTGGACTGAGCTTAAGTGGGGCTCTTGGGTCATGCAGAGGTTTTTGGGGAGAACTCAGAGGAGGCTGGTCAGGGATTTCAACTAGCTTCCAAACAGAGGGAGCCTTGTTCCTGCTTCTCTCTGACTCTGCAGAGTGCCCATGACCCAATCCTTAATGTACCTCTTCAGGCTCTTCTCTTCAACTCACAGTTTTGCTCTAAAAATAGGAAGTAAATGCAAGAGCTATGAAAAGTAATAAAATATTCAGAGGCAAAAGTGGGTTTTTTTAGAAACAAATGGTATATTCAGTTGATTATGGTTTCAGTTAAGTATTGCTGTGAAGAGAACGTCACCTGCATTAGAACTGGGTGAGCAGGTTAGCAAAAAATAAAAATGATCTTGTTATAGAAGATCTTAAAGCAAAGAAAAACCTTACTGTCCCCTGCCACAGCTGTGGCCTGCTTGACCTCCCTGCATATCATACTTCAATGGGCTGTGTTAAAGACTTGGCTGTGCATCATGTGTCTCCTACAGACACAACGTAGAATGACAGGAGCTCCAGGAAAAGAGGCATAAATATGATATGAAGAAGTTTTCAGCATTTCCTAAGTTCAGCCTGCTTCAGGGACTGGAACAGCAACAGATATGAGGATACTATGAAAATTGCACAGTTCTGTTCAACCTCCACCATTGCACTCCCAGTATAAGAGAGACATGGACATACTGGGAAGAGTCTAATGGAGGGCTACCAAGACGCTCAAAGACTAGAGCATCTCTCCTATGAGGAGAGACTCAGAGAGCTGGGGCTGTTCAGCCTGGAGAAGAGGAGGCTCGGGGGATCTCATCACTGCGTGTAAACACTGCATATATAGGTGCCAAGAGGATGGAGTCAGGCTCTTTTCAGTGGTGCCTCATGCCAGAAGAAAAAGTCAATGGGCACAAACTGGAGCACAAGAGGTTCTCTCTGACCACCAGGCCGCACTTCTGTGCTGTGCAGGTGATGGAGCATCAGCACAGGCTTCCCAGAGAGGCTGTGGAGGCTCCTCCTTGGAGATCTTCAGAAGCTGCTGACATGGTCCTGGGCACCCTGCTCTGGCTGTCCCTGCTTGAGCAGGGGTTGGAGCAGATGGACCAGCCTCAGTCGTTCTGATTCTTTGATTCCATCCTACCTCCACACAGAGCAACATTAATGTTCTCTTCTGATAGTAATACCAATAATAGATCTATAGAATCTATACCAGTGAACAGGAACTAGGTTGTATGGACAAGAATCACTAAAAAATTAAAATGTAACTGTATTTAAAAGATAAGGTAAGCAGGAGAAATATTTTAACTGAACTAGTTTGTTCATTCCCATGCAAAACTGCATTACTACTCAGGACTTTCTTGTCACCGAGGTATTTATTTTCCAGTTAACAATAAATGAGGCTTAGCTCACACAAGTGTTAAGAGGAGTTATTTGTATATATCAAGGGGAAAACAGACTTCATAGGGTGGATTTACATACTTTATTTAGCATTAGCATACATTAGGACCACTGAGAATGACTATGCTTACAATGCATTGTACACAGTGAATTGTACTGAGAATAGATCTTTATTGTCATGGAACTTACGTATCAGCCCATTAAATTACTGGCTCTTATGGAATTACATATTTGCAATCATTATGAAAACAACCAGTACAATGGATGACTATTTTCAGTGATGTGTATGACAGATGGAATTTAAAAGTATAATAAATAAAACAAAAGGCACCACTTCTTACTCAGGAAGTATTTGATTTCCAATGTTGTTGCATTCAACAAGCTCCAAGCCATTGAAAACTCAGGGAAACTCAGGGGAAGTACAGTTATACATATTCTTACCTTACTCATATATCTACTATTTGGCTAGATGGCTTTTTGGCCCATTTCAGTGTAGTGATTCAGATTGATTTGTCCTTCTCCAAGAGTCATCAGCATATACAAGAATCTAGTCTATAGATTACATTGGATATTCTGGGATTACACATGCTATTTAACCATCTCCAGTTGATATACACCACTGTAAATCCATTGATGTCAGTGAACCTGTATTTGAAAGGAACCAAGAAAAGAATGAGGCACCAAAATGAAGAGATTGGAAGAGTATTTTTTTTCCATTATACATCTCCTCTGATTGTGAATATGATCATTTCACTTCTCTCCAAACACACTTGGTAATAAATAGCTCACAGCATCATAGAGGTGTGCTGGGTAAATGCTGCAAGTTATGAGGTAAATTTACTGCCTCATAAACTCACAGCCGAGTAAAGCTGTCATTTGCAAGAACAATTAACTCATCATTCTGTTCCATGGAGAGTATAGGGTATTCTTGAAACCTGTAAATTCAGAGAAAAGGGAAGCTGGTCATATGTTCAGAATGAATACATTTTATTAGTATTGAATTCACTTGCAGGCTTCAAGCCTGCATACATTTTCTTTGCTTCCAAGGTTTTGCAATGTAGTGCCTACTCCTTACCATGTATACTGTTCAAAAGTAGAAGACAGTACCCTGTAATGTTTTTTTGTTGTCTGGGCCTAAAACGTACTGTTGGAGTTGTACTAGGGAGACGTTGCTGAAAAGACAGACAAAAAATGTCAAAGAATAAGATTGCTACCTGTGAGCCATGTAAAAATTTGACATCTGGGGCTACTACAAAAATTGCTAGTTTAGATTGAAAATTGTCCAAATGGATAGAGGATGATATATTATAAGATGGTTCTTTTGTGTAACCTGTTTTTGCTACTCACTCATACAAACCCACAATAAGATCTTAATAGGCTAGTTTTTAATCTTCACAGAGCTGCAAAACAAAACTTCACAGGGCACACTTCCTGAAAAGATTTTGTGAATGCTGTAGGTGCAGGTCATATGAAAGTGTCATCTCCTGACCATGTAGTTTACAAGGAATGAAAACTCTCCAAGCAGTATGTATGCACTGCATTGTGGTAGCACAGGTCATCATTTCCCTGAGAATGTGAGTCACATACGACCTTCACATTCAACTGCAAGAAATATGTTTGTGTCTTACACGCAAAACTATAGATACACACATTGCAGCCATCCTGCTGTATATTAGGTGAAAGGGCAACACCGGGAAAAGATTAAAGAATGAGGCTGAACTCAGTTGCTAAATAGGAAAAAGACAGGTTGGTAATTTAAGAAATGCCAGTTTTGTCATTTTAACCTGGAACAAGAATGCAAGTCTAAACTCCCTAGTTGTTCTCACTGTCACAAAGCTGACCTACATTTCAGGTTTAATTAGAAGTGAGCTAGCTGGACTTCCAGGTAAGGAAACTCAGACAAAAACTGACAAAATGGCTCACAGCCCAGTGCTCTGCTTTTAAATAGCATATATGCAACCTTTTTGAGTGATTCAGTCTGTGAGCCTGAGCCTAAACTCAAGCAGTGCTCCTATGGGCAGAGCTCCTATGGGCACTGCAAATAAAGCCCTCATTCCTTGCGGTGCCCCAGAAGAATTGCATCAGGGTGGTATGAAGTTTTATGATGTTTACCCATGACAGTGGCATCACTGGTACCTGTGATGTGACAGCTTCTCAAAGCCATGCTACACAACAGCCACATCCTTCTGGTGCCACCAGCTTTGCTAGTTCTGCAAACTGAACCAGGGGTAACAGTGTTGGGAAACGCCAGAGAGAAAAAGCTGAGGTAGCTAAGCCTCAAGAGATCATAATTTCTGTCTGAGGAAAAGTACTATAAAACCAAAAACAAACATAGATGTAAAATTAATGTGGAAAATTCCTAGCTAAAATGGTAAAGAAAGTGACACCAGATTCATGTTATGAACCAAATATCAGAATATACAACATGTCTTAAACTCCTATTACTGTCAGGGGAGCCATATAAATGTACTAAAAGTCAGACTAGGCCCCTTTAAATTATTATGGTTGCCTAATAATAATTCAGTGAATAAGAAGAAAAATGGTAAAAATGTACTATTAAAAACATAATAAAACAATAAAACATATCAGGCACACTGTACTTTGCAAAGCAATTTTCTGTATAATTTATATTTTTGTTCAAGTATCTTTAAATAAAAGTACACTTTTTGCCCAGTTTAGTATTTATGACATTAATTTACTGAAAGTTATGTTTTGTTGAATGTTCATTTCTAAGCTGTATATTGATTCTCATAGTAGAAGCAAGGAGGTCCCAAATGCAAGCTGCACCAATTTTTGACATTTCAAGAGAAAACACAAGAGCAAAAAGCTTGTAGGTCTATAAATGAGCTGAACCACTGAAAATTCTTTTACACAGGGGAAAAACAGTGGTAGCAAGGGGATGCTGCAGCTTTTTTAATCCCAGTGGAATGTACAAAGCGTGTCTGTAGACTGCAGTGTAAAAGATTGCATTCAACTGTACAGTAATGAATGACTTAACCTGATACAAAGCAAATTCGTAAGGAAGGCAGGGAAGCCCTGCTGTTTGTTCATGTGCTTGAACATGATCCTTTCTGTCAATGCAGTGTTATAAAGCTGTAACTCTTAAGTCTATGGTAAAATAGATTTCATGGCTTCTTCTGATTATAAGCTTGTCTATGAAACACAGTTGTATTGTTGCACAAACACCCCGAAAACAGATAAAGAAAATGGCTTTAAGTATAATCTATAAAATATTGCTCTGTGATCCACAGCAGTAAAGATTATTAGCTAGCTTTTAAAATATTTTTGGAGAATTTCACTTCTGTGGAGCTCACTAAACTCCCACTAATTATCACACAGATAAAATGTGAGCAAATTCTTAACGCTATTCCATTCTGGGGCTTGCTCTGAAAGAAATGGCACCATATATCTAATTATGCCATTAGAAATCCTCTAAATTGAAAGAACATTTTTTAACCGTGTCTAGCAAATAGTCTTCACTATGAAGATATTTTCTTCTTGAATAAAGAGATTTCTTTTGAAATTCTTTCTCTCGTTAAACTTGACACTGTAATTTTTCGAGTTTGTTCTCAACGGTGTATTCAGAAAAGGAAAGTCACTTTTTTAGATGTCTGTCCTTAGTATTTTCAAAATTTCAAATTCTATAGAAAGCAAAGAACTTTTAAAAAGTAATTTTTGAGGGGGTTATAATTGTTTGATTTCACATAAAACAAGAACATATAATGGTCTTTTTGTCTGGTGTTCATCAACCAGCCTTTTGCCAATGAATAAATGTATAAGATATATTAATCATGAAAAATAACTCTTCCACAAAGGGATATCCAGATGGTACTGTGGCACTTTGAATATTCCTAATGGAATTATATGATGCTTTTACCATTGATGTGAGGGTACTTTAGATCCTTGTTTCTGGAAAAAAAAAAAAAAACACTTCCCTCTTACATAATATTATTAACAATAAAGCATGTCTAGAAGTGAGTTCATTAAGTGCTAATTAGCAACTAGGTGAAAGGAAAATTTACATTTTGGCTGGACCTAACATTTGTTAGCAAATGACGCATTCTAGGAAAAATGCAATTTAAAAATAAAATCATAGTTCTTCATATTTTCAATATAATATCCAATGATTCAAATATAATAAATACCCATGATTGCACAGCTGCTCTGTAGAAATGGTATGCTGGGTTAATTACATAAAGCAACTGAAAAACAACAGCTCTGAGGCTTAGAGTGTGTCTTCTGTATATGAAGAGAACATTCAAATAATAAATGCATTTATCCAACCCTTTATCTGTCTGCTAGACTGAGCAGGAATTTGGTTTATTGTCCCTGACTGAAAGGCTTTCTCAGCACTGAAACCTCAGTATGCATAATGGAAGGTCTGGGACTTCCCAGCTGCGCCAACTCCAGCAGTGGGGCCAACCATGGATGGGCCCGTGCTGTAACCTCCTGCTGAACTGGGGGAGGGGTGCCACCAAGCCTTCTCATCTCACTTATTGCTCCTGGCCAAAACAAGGGTATTTTCTTTTCAAGCTAAAAGGGGCTTAACAAGAAAGGCATAAGAGATACATTCTACTAAGTATTGCTACCAGGCGAAAGAAATTCTTCAGAAATAAAGGAAATTCCTATGGCCAGCCAGAAGATAGCTGTCTGCAAGGATGAAAGAAGGTATCAGGTGTATGGATATACGGGAGGAAGAAAGTAATGAAAGGAAGAAAATGATATGCTGAAATTTGAGGAAAACAAAAGAAAATCAGTGCCTAGATGCAATCTTAAAATTTGACCTCAGCAGAGAGGTCAGATTTTTAATCTTCACAAACTGAGTGGATAGAACTGGAAACCACTAATTCATTGCAAGATTAAATTTTTAAACTTCTAAATTATAAATTTTACATCTTGACCTCTTATGAGTAAAAAAGCTTGTGAAGTTTTCATGTTCATAGCTTTCAATGGTATAATTTTCAAGTTATGTGTGCCCTATGGATAGATTTAAATCATGTTTCTTGCAGGAGAAAATATCTCTTTAGTATCTTTTTTTTTTTTTCTCTTCTTCTATGTTACTCAAACTTTTCAGCTGTGCTGGCTAAAGCCAATTAGAGAAATACAAAGGTAGAGAAGTAGCATTAGATTGCCATTTCTTATCATGCAAAACCAAAATTATTGTTTAATATAGTATTTTTAATTTGTTTGAACAGTGATTTCAATTGATCAATTTTACTGTTTTTGGTTTGAGGTACATATACATGATAATAACATCGTATACGTAGTATACACAATGAAACACTTTATAATTAATTATATATTTATTTTATTTGTATATATCAGTCAAAGCAAAATCCTACAATGAAGCTATGAAGACCTTTACTAGTTCCATAATATCTGTCAAGAATATGTATTATAGTATTGTCAGTACTAGTGCATTACTTCTCAGACCTTTCTTTTATTAACTCTTTTTGGTTGTGAGAGTACTGTACAACTCTAGGAAGTTATCTATATTTCTTGCAACTTAATGATTCCAACAAATACAGAGAAAGATGTATGACAGATCTGGATGGCTGAGGGAAATCAAAATCAAGATTTCTTTTATATTCAAGATGATAACAGTATTGGGGCAAAAATAACATAAACTACTTAGATGATACATTTCGCTCGTCAAAAACAAAAACAGTAAATTCCTCAAGCCACATATGTAGTGTTTGTAGGGATATATAACTAGCTTGGATGGGTTGCTACTCTTTAAACAAGATAAGGCATAAATCTATGGAGGAAAAAAAGCTTATGTATTTTTTTTCCTTTCTTTTTGATGTAACCAGAGCAAAAGATGATCTGGATGCTGAAATGTTTCACTAAAACACTGGGCCATGACTTCTGTGAAACTGAGTAACTACTGAAAAACCCAAAACGTACTCCCACAATTGAAGACAGCTAAATGTGATGGCTGGTATGGTGACAGTCCAGCAAAGGCACAGATCATTAGCTGACCATTAGGCTACTTGTGCTTTTTCCCATGGTTCAGAATTCAACATTATGCAATCCAGAATTACACCCCTACAAACTGACGCATTGCTGTGCTACCTGCACTGGGCCCACCACATCTTCCCAACAGCTGCCACGTATGTGATAGCCCATCACATACACATGGTCCACTCAAATGTCTAACATGGATTTCACTAGCCCAGCATCCTACCCCTTTCTGTTACACAAAGCCCAGCCGTGTTGACGTGAATAACCTCAATCCACTCTCAAGTGCATGGACGTGCATCAGAAGGCATAAATCCAGAAGCTGAAATGTCAAATTCAATTAATACATCTTCTAGACATATTACAATGAAAAAGATCAGAAACACAGAGCATCACATAGCAACAAGTGGATATAGGAAGTATCTCTTGACCGTACTTGGTTCATTTGGAAGGTAAATAGCTGACTGTTTCACAGGCAATAAGTTAAGCTGCCTGTAATCATACTCCCTACCTGCCTTTCCCCTATTTCTCCTTCTTTCTAGAATGATGGGCCAGACAATCAATGAACTAAACTGCAAAACACACTATTCCCTGACACCAAGGTTAGAACCATCATAAGCACTGACTGGAACCGGCTACAAATATTGCTCATCACGCCCTCGCTTTCCATTGGAAATCAAGCAATGACATGGGCAGTGAATGGAAACCTTTGCAAAGGTCACAGATTTACACCACCTGAATCAATTTCCTACAACAGTATTGCATAAACCATTGAGGAGTTTTTTACTAAGACTTATTTTTAAGATACTTTGTACGCTTGTTGTCTCTTTTTTTTTTTTTTTTTTTTTTTAAAAAAAAAAACCTCCACAAAAAAACCAAACGGCATAGAAGATGCTAGACAGCAGTTTTTGTGGTTGGAAAGCTATAAATCCAAAGTCCCTTTTTGGAACTTCCATTGCCCAATATATAAAATTCAATGTTAGTTCAAACCTTTGATAAAAATAAAACTGTTCCAATTCTAAAGGAACAGAGACTGAGCTCACAGTGGTAAAAAGCAAAATAATCTAATTTCTAAGGGAAATAAAGACTACGAAACAAGTGATCATTCCTATTCAAAGTCAAAAGACTGTTAATTTGTGTCCAGATCAACCCAACATTTCCAAGTATGCAAATGCTAGCCTCTTCAGCTGGCAGGGCAGCTTTGTGCTATTTGCAAACATCTTCACATTCCACTGAAAAGTGCAACAGAGCCAAGAGCTTGATTTGTGAAGATTCCAGTTAGGTTTAATCTGCCTCTGGCTTGTACTGTTCAAATATTTGGATGAATAAAATTCATAACTTGAATATACTATTAATTTAATTCAAATGTAGATATAAATAGAGGAAAGTAAGAAAGAAGTACATAGTGGCTAACAATATGTATGTAAAGATTACTACCAGGACAAAAACAAGTAATATGTTTGTTAGTATTCACAGAAATTATCTTTGTATCCAAAATTCAGCATTTCTGTATATACTAGCACAATGTGTTTTCTATGGTATGGTTTTCAATTAATCATCACTTTTTAAGGATATCTGGTTGAAAAGATCACTGGGCACAGCATTTGCCAAGGTGAACATTAAAATATCATAAATTAAAAGCAAAAATTGTAAATGTTGTAGACAGAAATGATGGTGACTTAGACAGAAATACTGAAATGACTGAAAGGAGTGACTTAGACAGATATACTGAAATGCCAGTGTTTTTTCGAAATTCATGGAAAACACATCTTGTTACTATTTTACATGCACATTATAGTGACTAATTCAAATCCATTTCATGAGAAAGGCTTTACTGTTTTTTTTTCCCCGAAGCTTTTTTTCTTCCATCTTCTTGTCCAGTGTTCTTCTCCCACTGAAAGGCTCCACAGAAAAGACCTTTCCTATTGAGAATAGCACTTAAGAACCCATTTAAATTTCAGTAATGTTAATGGGATTTAAGCATGTGTTAAAGTACTTTTCTGAACTACAGCCAAAATTTTAAAGTAATGCTGTGAAGTGCCTGTTTTTCAATAACCGCATGTGTTCAGGCCTCAATTTCACAGTCCTATTATCTTAATTTGCCCAGGAACGCTGAATTTCAGTATACCTCTGTTGACCTGGATAGGCAGACTCCTGAATAGGTTTTTAGAAGATATTTAGGGATTCAGGATAAACCAACAGCCATTGGTGTTTCCATAGACTGTGAAATAAGAACTGAAGTACTTCTTCATCTTTAAGTGCATAAACACTCTTGAAAATCTGACCAGTCACACCTTACGTCTTAGGCCAAAACCTTTAACTTCTAGTATGGCAAAAAAGCAATGAAAATTTTGCCTCCCAAACTGCACAAGAATCTTTGCCTTCTGGGAGGATTGCAAACTTCTCAGCTGTTTCTTCAAGGCCATCTCACTGCTGATGTCACTCCTGGTTGCTGGAAAGCTTTTCTGACAGGAGCACAGGTAGGCTTTCTACAGGAAACTTATCAGATTCCTACAATGCACTAAGGTATTTTACAGTCCATCTTTTACCAATAATCTTACTGTAAAATAAACCCTTGTGTCTGAATGTAAAGTGTGAGACAGAATCCTGAAATTTTGTCTTCAGACAAAATTGGAAGAGTTCTTCCAATTCTATATCAAGTCATTTAATTTGTCTTGAACTTCCATACCTTTTCTGCAAAACAGAATATAAATTGGTCACATATGCAGGAGAATAAAATCCACTTTCTTTAACAGTTCTCAGATATTATTCTAATGGAAATAGGAGGAAAATTTTAAAGTTGCACCCCATTCCATAAAAGTAACATGGTTACTTAAACTTTTCATTATTGGACAATTTCTTGCTCTTATCACAGATTCCATGTCCTCCTGATTGTTACCTTCATCCATGATACAGAAGTAGAACAAGGATATTCACAGAAATCAGTGGGGAAAAAAAAAAGTTTAATTTAAATTTCCAGTAAATACTTTTTTTTATATTTGTAGCATCATTTGGCTCCCAATTAACTCCTAGAGCAGGGTTTAAAAGCTTCAATTGGAAGGAAACAGCATTAAGGAACAGACAAACAGTGCCTCAAAAACTAATTGCATTTTAGGATGGTATTTATCTGTCCCTGCGTAGACTCCAACAATGTCTACCCAGGTTCCTTTAGATATCAGTGATCTGGTCAATACAGCTAATGAAGACCTTGGTATAATGCATCTCATCCTGAAACACACAGGGTGCCATCAGCTGTTCCCTAAACTCACCTATTACACTACATCACATTCTCCATTGAGACCACTGTGTTCAAGTAACTACATTTACTTTTTGAAGGAATAGTCATCACAAATTTTGTTTTTCCTTTGAAGGTTGCTGCTTCTGTTTTAGACCTGAAGACATTGGAAGCTAGTCTACTTTTTCTAACAGTTTTAGTCTGTTTAATAAGACACTCCCTAAACGTACAACGTTTCCTTTACCTATGCTCTTTCATCATACACACAACAGCCCTACCAATATTTCTCTCCCAATCAATTACAAAGGAACTCTAAGGTGATTAAGGCATCTAAAACATTGTGGATGTTCGAAAATAAATGAGAGAAATTTCAGCTTTGATCTCCCTACAAATGCCCCTGAATCTAAATTAGAAAAAATTCTATAAAATAGTGTTCTGTGTAGTTGGTGCCATGATCCTGCCCCTCCACAGAGGCCTTACAGCTTCTCATATCCCTCTGTGACTTCATGCTGTCTTTCTATGCCCACCTATCCCATCTGAGTTTTGCAAAAACTCGGTTTGCAAAAAACCTTTACAAAAAGGCAGTTAAAGTAGACTGCAAAGTAGTCTTCCTTTTTTACCACTTCTAATTTTAAAAAAAAAAGTGTGGGAACAGTAGGGGTGTTCTGTGTTTGATTCTCAGCCATGCACTGGCAACTGCAGCTGTTCAAGGGAGAAGATTTGGAAAAAAAAAAATACAAAGAAGTGTTTCTAAAAAAATTATACTGGAAAATTAATTATGGAGTACAGCAAATGAACGAAAATGCTGTAACAAAGATCTCATCAGGGAAATATATGTAGCTGAATTTTATAAGCAATAGAAAAGAACATCAATGAAATTTTCATAAATTTTAAAATGCTCACAAGCACTGGTGGGTGAAAAGACTACTAAGCAAGACTAAATATTGCTTAATCTTTGTATGTTCAGTTGCAAAGAAACAGAAGCCTTTAGAACAAACCTTAGCATAAACAGGAGGTCAGTGTTAAAAGGACATTGCTAGAGGACAAATCCCTTTTTAAAAAATACATAATTATTAAAATAATGGCAATGCGAAGTACGTAGTTCGTCATCCTGCCTTTGGCCACCGAAATCTAATTTTTGACCTGATTTTAATACCCTGATGTGACCAAAGGTAGACTGATCTTTCTTTGTGGTTCTTACTAGCTGTGGAGGTGTGAAGTTCATCACTTTTATAGATCTTTGCCTATTCTTTTTGTTCTAATCTCAGCTACAGGACTTAAACTTACAAAGCCTAAAACTCTGAAAGCCTTGACTTCCCAAGCACATCCAGGTGTAATAAAAGGCCATGTTGTGATTGTCAGGGACAGTTGTTCAACCTGACACGAAGATACTGAGCTGGTAACAATGCAAGACTGATTTCTGCAGGTGGAGGAGAGAAGGTGAGAGAGGAGATGAGGGGAATAAGAGACGGTGTGCTACCCATGAAAGCTCTCAGTCCTCAAAGGAGCAGCATGGTAGTATAGCTCTGTAAAGCCAAAATTCATTGTTAGGAACACAGAGGAGTTGATGGTCAATGTACCAGCATCAAGGAACAGCGGTTTCCTGAGGAAGGCAACGCAAAATGCAGGTGGTAATATCAGGTAAGACTGGCACAGACACCACACTAACAGGGTGGCAAGATGTACATGAATATAAAGGTGACATGGACACAGGTTATATGCTGAAGGACATGCATTACAAGTTGTCTTCAGAACAAGCACCAATTTCAATACACATTGTGTCAAATCACAGTGATTGCGTATGGATAATTTTCTGCAATCCTCCTCTGCTTCATATGACAATTTTCAATCCTTATATAGTTTCAAAGACAGATTTTGCAAGAATTTCAGCTGTTTGGCTGAATATTTTAGCAAGAGTGTATTGTTTCTATTTCTGTTGGGTTTCTAGCTAGAAGTATCCCCTCTCTGCACTGCATATGGCCAAGTCGTGTGTTCCGTAAATAATTTACTATTTTTGTGGGGGTTTTTAAACTCATTTGCACTTGTGAATTCTTCCAAACTTCAGAAAAGAATGAGAAAAACTGGGAGTGCAGAACAAGCCCGCAGCAGCATATTTCACGTTTCTGACAGGGACTAATAGTTTACTTTGCTTAAGTCTTTTTGTATTCAACTTTATACAATTTTCACATGAAGATGTCTTGAACATTGGCCCTCAGTAGAAATTTATTAGGATGAATTAAGCTGTGATGTAGCTAAATAAAACAAAATGTGAATCTATCCTATTAAAATCAATTTAAAGTTTGCCATGTCTGTCAAGAGAGTGAGAGACTAACATGAAGTTGTTTCGATATTATTTCATACGAACATTATGTTGCATTTTTTTTTAAATGGAATATATGATACTGTATAATACAATAAGTGTAATATGCACATTAAATGAGAATCTATGTATGTATAGTACAGTTAGTGCAATATGCACATTAAGCCAGAACCTATATTCATTGACAATAATGGGACAGATCAAATTTTGGAGAGAATGAAACAACCTTTCTTTTAAAAATTAAATGAAAGCATTCTACTAACGAGCACAGTTTTAAATTCTATTTTAGGGGGAAAAAAAGGAAAAATCCCAACTTTTTTTTCCCTTTTCTCACATTATCAGCACTATATAAAAACAGCACATCTATTTTACATGAATATTTGATAAATAGAAGTATCTTCAAGAAGATTTTCATACTAAACCCTTTGCATTGAATGTGGAGGATTTTTGGCCTTGCAAAGCATTTATATTCATGAAAAAATAAAGGATTTCTTCCCAGTAGTATTGTCTTGGACACTTCTCTCAAGGAAACCACATAAATTTATATTCTCTGTTGCATAATAAATAAATAAATAATAAATTCTCGCATAAATTTATATTCGCTGTTTAAAAGATGCAAATCATTGCATGTGGCATCTTACCACAGAGAAGATGCAGCAGGTTTCATATCTGGCGTCTAAAATGGCAAATGGCAAATCAGAATTGTGCTAAATGGGGGCCTGTAAAGCAATAGCTTGTTTGTGACTATATGGGATACTTCAATGACTAATTTCAAGTTTAAGTTTATAAGTAGATATGAGAAAGGAATAGAAATTAGTATCCTTGAATTCTGGTGTATATTTTGGCATATTTGTTTTCTATGTGTATCACTACTGAAAGGGGTACTTTATATTTCACTGTAAAATTTTATTTATACTGTGAGATGAATCAGTCACAGACTTGGTTCACTAATGTGAACTCTACATTAATGCAGACACCTTAGCTCAAAGCAGTTAAGGTCTACCATCTCTTATTCATATTATAACAGGTGAGTGTACGAAGACAGTCATGCATCAGTCTAGTGCAATAATGCTATCTCAGCACCCTATTAGCTAGCCTACTATCAACTTTATTTTATCTATTAGAGAAGATGACCATTTCAGAGTTTTGAATGAAACATTTGGAGAGCAATATAGGTGACCAGCATCCCACCTGGAGGGACACACTGCACCTAGAAGAAGCTTTAAGTAATTGCATACCTGGAATAAGTTGAAGTACCAACCACATAGCCAAGACACTCTACTCCTTGGCTCTCCTTCCTCTGCTGCGTTATTTTCTACCAGTGTTCCCACACAATCTTACACATGTTAATAAATTCATCAGCCTTGATTGAAAGAGAGTTCATGTGCTACCAGCTCTTTCTGAAGAGTACAGCTGGTCTTGCGTTCGTGTGGGCATAAACCAAACCTGCTCTTGCTACCTCTGGTAAATATTTATATGGGAACATAAATTTACATGGAACATTACAAACAGATCAAACATACTTTGTCATTGAAAAACTTTTAAAAAAATGCATATATATTTCCATTGGGAAAATAACTATTAAACAATTGCAAGAAACAGTATGAGACGTAAAACCAGCTTATTTTTAAATGACAAATTAGTTATAAGAAGAATCATAAACTTACAAAGGGACAGATAGATAGACACTGTAGGCTTCCAGGTTCTAGATCAAGATACTAATTTAAGAGGAAATAACATCCTCCATCCATTGAGAAACTCAACATGAGCCGGCAGTGTGCGCTTGCAGCCCAGAAGGCCAACCGCATCCTGGGCTGCATCAAGAGAATTGTGGCCAGCAGGTCGAGGGAGGTGATTCTGCCCCTCTACTCTGCTCTCGTGAGACCTCACCTGGAGTACTGTGTCCAGTTCTGGGGCCCCCAACACAAGAAGGATGTGGAGCTGTTGGAGCGGGTCCAGAGGAGGGCCACGAGGATGATCAGAGGGCTGGAGCACCTCCCCTACGAGGACAGGCTGAGAGAGTTAGGACTCTTCAGCCTGGAGAAGAGAAGGCTGCGGGGGGACCTGATAGCAGCCTTCCAGTACCTGAAGGGGGCCTACAGGAAAGCTGGGGAGGGGCTTTTTACAAGGATAGATAATGACAGAACAAGGGGTAATGGTTATAAACTGGAAGAGGGTAGATTTAGACTAGATATAAGGAAGAAATTCTTCACTGTGAGGGTGGTGAGACACTGGAACAGGTTGCCCAGATAACTTGTGGATGCCCCCTCCCTTGAAGTATTCAAAGCCAGGCTGGATGGGGCTTTGGGCAACCTGGTCTAGTGGGAGGTGTCCTTGCCCATGGCAGGGGGGTTGGAACAAGATGATCTCTAAGGTCCCTTCCAACCTGAACCATTCTATGATTCTATGATTCTATGATCCTCTTTCACCAAAGAGCACTCTTTGACAACTCAGTAAGCCTACCTGGAGACAGCACTCCTCATTACTCTGGACAAACCTAGCTTTACAAAGAAATTACCAGTAACCATGAAATAGTAAAGTAGTACTCTTTTACAAGGAGGTACGTATTTCTTTTTTTCCCCCCCCCCCCTCTGAGTGAAGATGCTTATAGAAACTCTGAGCATCCTGAAACTGAAAGCATTTGTTGCAGAAAGCAATATCAACCTACTCAAAAATGCTCTTTCATAGTGAAACTCTGAAAAAGATGCTAGTGAGTGATTTAATAATATGTTTGACTGAGAATGAGAAAGACCAAGAGACATAATTAGGAATTTGCTCAAAACTATCAAAAAAGTTTGAAAAGGAGTCAGTGCTGCTGAAGAAAACAGGAAAAACTCTTGGTTTCTTTCCTACTCTCCAGAACCTGGCATATTGAAAGTTACTGGCTTGAATTATTCAGGTGTCTGCCTTTAAAAAGAGTCAATAGGAGAACAGAAAGATAAAATCATAGAGTTCCTTTGTAATAAGTTGCCCCTTTTTTTTTTTTTTTTTTT
>WBMW01001769.1:126986-137099 GCA_013396635.1 Penelope pileata
TTTTTTTAAATCTTCCTTAATTATTTGGTTGTATGGGAAAAACCTGACATTTGGGGCAAAATGCTATGATAACCATTTTTACTCCTCATATGAAAGTGATCAACACTGTGTGGAGACTTGATGCTTACTTTCTCCATCCAACAACAGATCTCTCATAAACCAAGAGAACAACATTAACAGATAAGATCTTTCACTCCTCTATCATTCTGAACCATGTCACATTGAAGCCCATTTACTTCCACAGTGTTTGGATCATGCTCTTCCTAAGCCTTTTTCATCTTATTCTTCCTTTCCAAAATGAAGCTTCATATGGTCAGAACAGGTGTTCTATGATCTCTACATCTTGAACAGCAAGTATCTGCTTCCAAATCTGAAGGGGTACAAAGCCAGGCAGCCCAATTCTGGGAGTGGCATTTCTTTTTATGTTTCACCAAATTGGAATGCCAAAGGCTTCACAAACTAATCAGAGCCATTCACTCTATAAAGGAATGAATTATTACCCTGACTTATCAATACCTTTCATAAAATTTATGTTTGTTTTTGACAAACATGTTTTACGGACAACTGTGAAATGTCTACAGGTAGCAACTACAGAGCTTTCAATGGGAAAGAATTAAGTGGCTGCTACTCCTGGAGCACTAATGAGGTAAAAATGTGCTGAATGTTCATACTTTCTCTGAAATACACACATTATGCTTGCTACAGGTGCACAATGCTAATTTGCTTTTTGATCAATTTGCATAATTTTAACATCCTGAAACTTGCAAACGTCAGGAAAATCTGTGTGTTTCTCTGCCTGTAGCATTAAGTCATTGAATGCCTAAGAATCAATATAAGCTCTCAGAATAAGGAATGAAGCCCTACTGGAGTCCTGTGTTAGCTAAATTACAGGATCAAAGCCTTGAGGTATACCAGCCCAAATCTTTTGTCTATAATCAACACAACTGTGGTAATTTCACTGTCTGCAGGACCATAACTATTTTTTTCTGACCCAGCAATACTTTGAAATTGGCAATTACTAACGATCCATCCACCTGGAAGACAGTGCTATATGCTTATCTGACAAATACAGAAATCAGACTGAACAGTATCTAACAGTAGGCAGCTTATGGAGTAATTTGCATTAGCAACAATTGAACGTGGTCCAGCCTATGCAGCTTTAAAATAAAAGCACAGTATTTTTATTACTTCATCTTATTGTCATTTTTCAAATTAAATGCTTCTATGTATGTTGATATAACTTGAAATAAACATAGCAACTAGAAGAAGATATCTTTCTAATGGTCACTACTTCAGAAGTTTATGGATGAGCGGATGTACAAAGAATACAAAGCAAATGAATGTAAATGAATACAATATTGAGAACACCAATTACACTTCAAAGAAAAATATCACATCACATACATGACAATAGAAGATTATTAGAGATAGTTACTGATTAGTACTAACAGTTCCAACTGGATCCTTAGAACTTACTCAAATTATTGTGGGTTGTTCAGATTGGGGTATCTGACTATGGAACGAAAATCATTGTCTTATAATGCATCACACGAAACAAGAGTTTACTACACACATTAGAGAGAACTTGACTCTGTTGTTTAAAATAAGCAATAACTTGACCTTTTCTCATGCCGCTATATAAATCTGTGTGAAATTCATTTTTTCTGTTGCTTTGGTAGATATGGTATTTTTGCACAAATGCACAGCTAAATCTAAAGCAGCAGTCAGCATAGGCCATAGTCACAAAATGGCTAGAAAGAATCACAGAGAGCAAGAGGAAAAAATAACTCTAGGTATTGAATACAGCAGAGCAAGGCAAACAGTTGAAACAGCAATGGGAAAAACAAAGACTATGTGAAGAGAACAGTAAGTTGGCAGTACTAAAAACACAAATGCAATATACCGCCTCCCATCAGAGAAACGTTTTTTGGTGAGAGATAAAAACTTCTATATCCTGCAAAAAAATTTGAATATTCATATTGCATAAGGGAGTAGTTTCGTGGATTGATAAAACAGGCTGTCCTGGATTCTAGCATGTTTTGGTGTTTACAGGTGGCACTAAAAAAAACTATGGGGCCAGAGCTGAAGTGCTTGAATGGTACTAAGAGTTTGATAATGGCAGCAAACGATCAACAAGGATTGCCTGGGAGGTCAGACTAGAAATATCATTAGCATTACAAGCGAAAAGAATATATAAAATTGTGTGTTTCAAATCTTGAAGCATTTGTGAGTAGGTTTGGTGCTGAACAGAGAGAAATAATATTACAAAGTCTTTTGTTATTTTTCCCCTCCAACAGTACCATAGGAAAACAATTCACATATAGCAGTGTAAAGTTTATACTCTCTAGGAACTGTCAAGGTGCACTCTGGAAGCATCACTGGATGAGCCCCAAAAAAATCCTGCTGTGTCAGAGGCTACGTGTCAACCAACCAGGTATAGAAGATACTGTCAACAGCCACAGACAGTTCTCCCACTAGGTTCAACATACTCTCACAGTGTTTCTGACTCTGACAGTCATAGTACACACACAAAAAAATGCTTCTATTTTGGCCAGAGTTTGTTTGCTTTTACCTCCGCTCTATAACCTGAGTAGTCAACAGAAAAATCTTCTTTGTTCCTTAAGGCTTGTGTCAACTCATGAGATACCCAGGTACTTAAAATTTGTCCTATACCTCATTACTTCTTTTTTGACCCCACAAAAAATGCTCTATCATCAAACAACTTTAGTATGTTTCCTTATACTTAGTTTCTACTTGCCTTTTAATTATTTTCATTTGTTTCTTTCTCCTCACCATTCCTTTGTCTTGTTCTTCATTTCCCACAATAACTTTTGCTTTTATAGCTTGGTAATTTTTTTTTTTCTAACCACTTCAACTACAGCAACTGTATCTTCTCTCCCTGCCTTCTCTACTGCTTTCCAATCTGCCTTTCCTTTGGGCCTCTAGGGAAATCCATGAAGGGGTGTGGTAGGCCCAGGGAGCACAGGCAAATTGTTTACACCTGTGCTCCCCTGTGACGGGAAGGGGGTGGACCTGGGGTGGAGTTGCCCCAGGCCTAGATAAGGGCCAGCCAGGAAAAGCTCAGACAGATCAGGAGCCTGAAAAGAAATAGAATGAGAGTGTGCAGAGGGAGAGAAAAGTGGAAAGAAGTGGCATAAGATGCAATAGAATGGGCATGATGAGATGTGAAGCACAGCTACTCTGTCTAGAGCCAGGAATAGCATAGTTAGATGAGACAAGTTGTGTTGTGTGAGTTTGGGACTTTTTCTGTCACAAGGCTCCTATCTTATTCCTACTTGTCTTCTCTAGTACTTCATTCTGCACTATATTACAAATGCCTGAAGTAGTTCAGGTAATGATAACGCTGGACTCTCAAGACAGATTGTGGGGACAAACAAAAACAAACTGTATGAAGCTTTTAAACCACCAGTTATTATTACTGCAATTTCTTGAAAAGGAAAGTATTGCATCCCTTAGTGAAAGACTTTAAGCAAGGCATCCCAACAACAAAGCTTCCCTGTAGTGCAGGAATACTAGCCATCTGGCACACTCCGGTGTTCTCTTAGTGAATCTTCTGAGCAGGTGCATTATTTATGGTTTAAACATTGAAGATCTCTACCTATCTGCAGCTTCATGCCACAAATATTCCTCTGTTTTAATGCCTTAGAAGTTCTCACCAACATTAACAATTACAGCAATTTTTGAATCAGAGGATATCTTCTGATTACTAGGAAATTATACCCTTATGAAAAGTAATATATTTTTAGTATACTTGGCACACTTTTAGTAGAGCTAAGTATCTGTAGCATACTTGAATTATAGCAAGTATACTCATTTTTCATAAGTGTAGAGTGACATATTATAAAACAAATTATTATAATCAGAGATTTTCTTGAAGCTATCAAAGGGCTTGATTCAAAATGGGATAAGTTCTTCCTAGTACCCTCAGCCCGCATTAGCAGATAGTGAGAGCTGAGGGCACTCAGCACTTTTGAGGGAAGTTCCTGCATAAGATCCAATCCTGCAGCTGTGCAAGATGCAGTTTCTTTGATTGCTTCTACTAATTTGAATACTACGTCTATGATTTGGGCACACTGATAATTTACACTAGAATATCCTGTCATTCTGCCAGCCTTATAGACTTGACATACATTGTTTTTCAATTGGAAAGATCTTCAGAAAATAGTTTATTGTTTACTCAGAGACACATGCTATAGAGGTTACTCAGAAGCTCTCGTAACAGACAGGATTCCTGAACTTAGTGAGCTCCTGTAATTCTAGGAAACAGGATTATAAGAGTGATGACTGATGATGATCAACAGACTTCATGAAAATGAATAAAAATGGCACACAAATGACACTCAAATTTCACATAAATTACATAGATTACATATGAGTAGGAATTTATTGAGACTTAAAAAGGAGTTATGGGAAATATATGACTAATGCTTACAAGACTATTAAATATTAAGAATTTTGAAATAAATTTTAAGTAAAATACTTCAGGGTTTAAAATAATCTCTCTTTAGGACTGCAATAAAAAATTAATCCCAGACCTGTTCACTGTGGGATTTCTTACACATTTCTTTCATGCATGTGATTTCACAGACAGTTATGGATGAAATGAGCTTCAAAGTACTTAGTAAGCATCATCCACTCAATGACAACATGCAACAGACTGTTGCTCTCTTCAATTCTCCTTGTTTTCTAAAGGGCTGCCTAAGTTGTTTAAAAACTGTTGTGACGTGAAGGAAAACCATACATTTCGCCTAAAGAATACGCAGCTGTTCAAAATGCATTGACTTATATTTTGCAACCAAAAGCATTCATTGGCACCTTCATTCTGAGGAGGAGAAATGAAGAGGAAAGTGTCAATTTCTTCCCCTGCTAATTAATAACAGGATTCACAGGAACAGCACAAATTTGTGCCAGTGGAGGTTTAGACTGGATGTTAGGAAGAAAATCTTTATCATGAGGAAGGTCAAATACTTAAACAGGCTTTCTAGCAAGGTGGCATTTGTATAACGCCCTTAACAATATGCTTTAATTTTTGGTTAGCCATGAAGTGGTCAGGCAGTTGGACTTGTTGATCTTTGTAGGTCCCTTCCAACTGAACTACTCCTATTCTATGCTATGCTATTCGCACAATGTTTACATTTATTATTTCTGAATTCAGACTTGGCATGGATGACCTTGAGATGTAGCTGCTGCCATACATAAATATTTGATATATGTTATTTCACGTTACCACATAAAATTCACAGAAAAAGCCCCACCTTTTTGATATTCAGACGTAAGGATTCCTTTCAGAATTAGTAAAAATATCAATATAAAAGCTTTTATCCTTCTCTCGGCATTTTTGAAGCTAGCATCTTGAGACAATTTCACATCAATCTTACCAAGCTATAGAAAGAATATTCTATAACAACATTATTAACTGAGTTAATACCAAACCAAATGTGCTTCGGAAGCCAGTGTACTTATCACTGTTTTCTGTTTTACCAAGCTTTGCCCAGTTAATTTATACAGGTTGTCAAATCCAAAGGTATGCACTGAGAAGGATGTTTTGCACCACTTTAACTTTCTTCATGGACCAGTGAGAAAACCATTGCTACTTGTGTTGTATCATAATCTATTCTAGAACTGACTGAAGATTCATCCACAGGGCTAGCTGAAAAATGAGTTCCTCTACAGCTCAGAAAAGCTAATATGGGGTCTTCCAATACAGGTTTCTCCTGGGGATGTGTACTCCTGTGCCCATCCATTCTGTATGGAGGGAGTTAAAACTGGTATGTGCGAAAGTATGCAATATCTTAAGATTTGGATTTTTCAAAGTGTATGTTTTTGTCAGTATAGATTTCTTCTTAATAGCACTTTAAGGAAAACTTGAGGTCCTGAAAGCTCTTTTATTCTTTACCCTACTTTTTCATCTATGATGATTATGTTGTAGTAATACAATTATCTTCATAATCCTAGAGTCTTCCTCTCATTTCATGGAAAAAAAACCCCACAGGCTGGATATGCAAATCCTGATAAGTAATAAAACTTCCAACTCAATATCTCACGTGTTTTATAGAAAAAGATACCATCAATATTTATGTTTTAAACTACTAATCAGGTATGTTTTTTTTTTTTTTACCACTTAAAGCAGTTCCTGCAGTGAAGCTACCACGTCAACAAAAGTTCATCTTGAGGATCAAATGGGGATTTTCAGCAAGATACTTAGTATTGTTAAATTCTTTGAGTATGTTTCATGTTAAGTTTTCAGCATTACAGGAAATGCAAGGAAGCAATGATGTTCAAGGGAAAACATGTAAAACTTGAAATGGTTTGTGGTCAGCTGAGATTTTGAACATAGCAAGTCCACAAATACCTTCTGATCATCAAATATGCCTAGAAATTTTCTAATAATGTTTGATGTATTTGGACAAAATTATGTTTAGAATCCAAAATATACATTCAATTATGCAAATCACCAACCTTCCTGACTGGAATACTACAACACAAATGACACCTTCTGAAATAGCAGAAAACTTGGAAATGTCATTAAATACCAGTACTGGGTTTAATGTCAACAAATATTTTAAATCCCCATAAGTATGCTCCTTTACTTTATTACTTATCCATTCAGAGTCAGTTTCAAGCAATGTTTTAACATCCCAAACCTCCAAAGTTAGGCATAAACTAGCTCAAATATCTATATATATAATAATGCATTATCTAGAGAAGCTATCACATTCAATTCACATGGAGTTAGTTGCCTCTCCGTTCTGTTTTCTGAATTCAAACAAATGTCTGAGTTAAATGTCTGCAGTACTGTTTTTCATTATGTGCAGCAATTCATTTTGTTGGACTGTATAGTTTTGTCTCTTAGTTCAGTATCTTCAAGTACTTCAAGTACAGGTATCTTCTACTTTCTTCTCACTTTAGTTTTATTCATACTTTCTTCACCCACACCAGAGATTGAACAGTAATATGGCAATTAATATGCAGAAATTATACCTTTCTTCCCTCACACTTCTTTAAAGCTCACTAGCTGTATGCACATACAGATATTAGTTCTGCTACACATCTCTATGTTTTCTTGTCGGTTCTTCAGTCTGGATCATGTTTAAAAGGTACCACTGAATCATTCAAAGAAAAAAAATGGTTGCTGAATGTCCTCTATGAAAACTAGTACCCAAACAAGCAATGGTCAGCTTTCTACTGGGTCTGAAGCTCTTGAAGATTTGGTTTGACATAGAATAATTATTGATGATAGCTTCAGAGAAGGGAAAGATGTCAGGAAAACCATGGTAGAGCTTTGAGGTACCCCAAAAATATAACCACTCTATCATTGAACATTACCCTGTGCCACTTCAGCAAAAAAAAAACAAAAACGTTTTCTTGCTTTAAAACCTTTCAAACAGTTCCTGTAGTCTCTGTCCCCTGTCCCAGAAATAACTTTCTCTCTCCTCATATCTTTTTCATGCTGCCCAGATAACAAATGTTCTCCAGAAGCACATTTAGCTTGGTTTTATTTTTTTTTTTATTATTATTGTTTTTTATTTTTTAATCTGTTATTCCTCAGCTGAATGATGTGGAATGCTTATGTACCTCCTTGATTGGGTGCTTACTTCTTTATTAGCTCTGACAGCCATACCAATTGCATGTATGTGCCTAAGAGACAGCTCCAGCATTCACCTAAGCTTGCCAACAAAGGTCTTGTTTAAAATTACAACTGTTGAACAATTTCATATGTGCACCTTTTAACAACTCAGGCACTTTTTCCTGACCATATACATCCCCCCAAAAGATCTTGAACTTGCAAGTTGTAATAATGTACTATGCTCCCTGTGAAAGAAAATATGATGGGGTTCTTTCCAAGAATATAATTACTACTGTTATCTATTTACTGTTCAAAATCTATGAATATTTTAGTATAACACTGAGAATTAATTTATGCAGTAGAAAGTTAGGTTTTTGTAAGACCATGTGCTTTTTACAAGATATTCCATACACGTGTCAACCTGAAAGATCTACAAAAAGAGAGGGTTTGCAAATCACATTTCTTCTTTTATTATTTTCTTTTACTTTTGTGCTGCTTCAGAATGAATCAACTATGACACCATATACTTCAAGAATTGCTGAGAATGACAAAAGTAATACATTCTTCTTGAAGTCAATCAAAACCAGAATTAAGGAAATTGTATTCTCCCCACATCTCCCTGTATCTTCCCGGCTTACTAAATGTCTCATTGCTTTATTTCTTTGTCGGCTCTTCCCAGCTGTCTCCACATTTGTTGCTGTAGCAAGCTTCTTGTTACAGATTTAGAGGAATATGAACATCCTCTGGTCACAGTTGGCACAGCTGGGCTGTCCTTCAGTTTGAAGGTGGAAGAAACCTCCACCTGTACCAGCACATCCACCCATACTAGTGACTGGGCATGAGCTTTGACACTCCCCATCTAAGAGAATAATAGAATGGTTTAGGTTGGAAGGGACCTTAAAGCTCATCCAGTTCCAAATCCCTGTTGTGGGCAGGGTTGCCACCCACCAGATCAGGCTGCACAGGGAGGGTCCCATCCAACCTGGCCTTGAGTGCCTCCAGGGATGGGGCGAAGAGTGTTAGAAGCTTTACCATATGTTCACCATGAGCACAATAAAAAGTAGGCCACAGTTAGAAAATACTATTTTTTTTACATAAGATATATATAAATACTAACTTCTGTGTGTCTCCCTTTTTCTTATATTGAAGCCTACAATTTATACACTTTTCATAGCAGGAGAGAGATTTGCTCCTTGGTCTTTTTCCACAGGTCAAGTTACTAGAATTGTCAAGAAAAATTCTCACTCTTTATTTGAAAATAACTGGATACGGGCATCATCTGACTGAATGAAAAAGAAATTTGATGGTGCTATACGTACTGAAGATACACAGCATCTTTAGCAAGCTTTTATTCTTGTTACTTAACATGTTGCTTGGCTATTTCAACAAACTTGTCATCTGTGAAGATGTTTGATTCATTAAAAAAGTCATAAGGCTAACTCCTCTGGGACTGAGCTGGGAGAATGAGGGATTTTTTACTCTCAACAGGCTGAGAAGGAATGGCTTCAAGATGTGCCAAGGGAAATTCAGGTTGGATATCAGGAAAAATGTCTTCTCTGAAGTTGAGTTGTCAGGCACTGGAATAGGTTGCCTGGGGAAGTAGTGGAGTCACCATCCCTGGATGTCTTCAAGAAATGCGCAGGTGTGGTACTTAGGGACATGGTTTAGTGGGGAATACTGGTGGTAGGTGGATGGTTGGACTAGATGACCTTAGAGGTCTTTTCCAAGCTTTATGATTCTATACATTTATTTCTGGTGCTTCAGTTCAAAACTAAATGGCTACGTGTTATTTTCAGCCTGGAAAACAAAAAGTGTGGCTGCACACACCATTATCAAATGGGATGTCCAGTGCTGGGGTGCTCTTGTGACTCTTTGAGTGTAACAAACATCGGTCCAGAGTGTGAACTGCTGCCAGAGCCTTGGCTAGCCTACAGGCAGACACAACCGGCACCTTTTCCTGGGCCCCTGAGAACAAAATCTGATGGCCGCCATCTAGACAAAGCGGGGTGTGGTTGGTATGACCGCTGCCTTCCAGGCAGCTAAACCCAATCATCTCAAGAAGCCTTACATTTTAATAGTTTGTGAGCACTGGGTGACAACACACGTTCAGACAGGTTTAACACTGCACCAGACAGAGCCCAGACTCTCCAAAGGGTGATCCAGAAGACATCCTTTGGCCAGAAGCCCACACCTTCATTTTCCCACGGACTTTTTGCAGACCGAAGAAAGCTTCAGGTCTGGAACCCACCAACCCAGCAGCGCTCCCCACACAAAGTAGCAGTGCGGCGGGGAGCTGGCGGAGGTGCCTCCCAAGACGTGACTCCCCATCCAGCAGACGGGGAGCGAACGAAACCGCCCCCCGGCCCATCCCTGCCATCGGCATCTCCCCTCCCGCCGGGCACCTCCGGCACCACCTCTTCCCGCGCCGTGCCCGCTGCAGCGCCTCGGGGCGCGGCGGGCCGAGGGCGGGGCAGGCCGGGGTCTGCAGCGAGCGCGGCGCCGCCCCCGGCGGGCAGACGGGCGCG
>WBMW01001769.1:137415-153887 GCA_013396635.1 Penelope pileata
GGAGGAGGAGGCGAGAAAGGCCGGTGGGTTTGCATGCGGCGTTGTGGAGAGGTAGATGGCGGGGAGCGGAGATGGAGGAGCGGAGGTAGAAGTTAAAGGTTGGATGTGGCGATTTCTTCTCCCTTTTGCCAAAGAGGGTGTGGGGGGGTGGAAGGCTCGAGGGATGCGATCGATCTGCTGCGTGGTTTCCCCGGCGGGAGCCGCTCGGGTGAAACGGCGACGGGGATGCGTATAGCGATGGAGATGTGATGTATCGGCGGCGGGCTGGGATGGGGGAGGGGCTCGTGCAGGAAGTGCGGTGGCAATTTGGGACGTTTCCTATTGTGAGGCAGAAGAAAGAGGGCAGCCGGCATCCTCGGTGTGGGCTGGGAACCGCGCGAGTTCCTGCTGATGGTGTGCATTTTTGAAAGGGAGAGAAATTCTATCATAAGCGTATTAAAATAAATACGTCTGCAGGCTGGAAAGGTAGCAAAATCGATCATTGCAGCCGCCTGGAAAAGAATTTGATTCTAGAAAATACGTGGAAAGAAAGGGAAAAGATTAATGATGCTGCTAAGTCTGCTTTTGAATGAGAGCGCTTCTCCCGTTGGCTGCAGCAAGGTTGTTTTTCAGCCCCTTTTATTTCATCCGCTAATTTGTGAACTCTCCGGGCTTCCCCGCACCCAGAGACAATGCCGAGCGCTCGGTACCGGGAGGGACGGTGCGCGGCAGCGACGCGGCGTTCCCCGCGATTTGGTGACCTCGGGGTGCCTCTCGCGCTCTCTTTCTAATTTGGAAAGGCTCAATCGGGGCACCTGTGACTAAATCCTCATTTCTAAAGAGGGAAAAAAAAAATAAAAGGTTGTGGAAGGGTGGGGGAAGGATATTGATGCGCTGCTGAGGCACTGAATGCGATAGCTCCGTGGGTGCTGCTTTGTGTATATTTCCCACTACATGCATGTGCGCACACACATACAGTGCCAGGGGGCACAGCCGCCGATTGGGACCCCGGCTGAGCCGTGTATCCATGAGCATATTGTCCCCTTTTGGGAATTAAAGTGTCCCTCTGCTTTGGTAATGACTAGACAAGACCGTGCTGTTTACTGACCGTGTGTGATTGATATCGACAGTCATAAATAAGCAATTGTGGCTTTTTTTATTATTGTTGTCAATTGTTTCCTTGGGTCTTTTCTCTACCCTTTTCAATCTTTCCATCTTTTTTTTNTTGCCCGTGGGCCATACGCTCCCTCCCGCCGTGCCCACCTGCAGCCACCCCCCACCGCTTGCCGCCCTTCCCACACTCGCACACCCCACCAAGTCCTTTCCCTCGCCGCCCCGTTTTTCCCTCCCTTCCTCCCTCCCTTCCTCCCTCCCTCCCACGGCCGCTCCCGGCGCACCCCCGGGGCTCCCGCTCGTGCACCCCCCCGTGAGTCCGTCCCCCTCCGGCACGGGAGCCGCAGGGCCGCCCCGTCGGGCTGCACGGGGCGGAGCTGTCCGTGGTGCTGAAGCCCGGCCCGCTGCGTGCCGGCAGCGCGGAGATGCCCCCAAAGGCATCCGTCGGGGACCGGGTGGGCGGCGGTAGCCCNCTTTTTTTTTTTTTTTTTTCCTTTATTATTATTATCATTTATTTCTCTGTCTCCGCCTCGCTCCCTCTGCCCTGTCGCTGCTGCTCCGCGGGCGGGGGCCGGGCGGCTCTCCGGGCGGGATCCCCGCTCGGCGGCTCTCCGCGGACACCTGTAGGGATCGCTCTGCGCGCTCGGCGGCGCGCACACACACACGCAAANCACGGCCGCTCCCGGCGCACCCCCGGGGCTCCCGCTCGTGCACCCCCCCGTGAGTCCGTCCCCCTCCGGCACGGGAGCCGCAGGGCCGCCCCGTCGGGCTGCACGGGGCGGAGCTGTCCGTGGTGCTGAAGCCCGGCCCGCTGCGTGCCGGCAGCGCGGAGATGCCCCCAAAGGCATCCGTCGGGGACCGGGTGGGCGGCGGTAGCCCAGTGCCCTCGACGGGCCCTCCCGGGCACCGCGTATTTTAGAGGAGTTGTCGGAAAGCTGCTGGCTGTGGTTCCAGCTGAGGGAAATCATAGGGCTTGCTGGTGCCCTGCGGTGCCTGGTGTTGGTTGGACATGGCTGGTCCTCTGCCCGATGGGTTTAGGGTTCTTCTTGCCTCCCTTTTGCTGCTCTTGTCCGCCTGGCATGTGATAAATAATAAAAATAAACGTGTTGACATTTAGAGGAATGAAATTAAATATAAAGAGAGAGTAGGAGGTGACTTAGCGGCTTGGAACGTGTCAGGTGCAGACAGGCGAGGTATGTGCCAGCTCCCCAGCAGGTTTTGCCCCGATAGGCTCGTCCCTGCCCCCTCCCTGCAGCACCGCACACCCGCACGCAGCAGCCTGAGGAGGGCTTGGCAGCGCTCTGGCTGCACTGTTCTGCCTGAGTGCTGCTGGCTAAGGGGAGGGAGGTGTCGGAGATCCTCTCCTCCATCAGCAAAAGAGCTGCTCATACACAGCTCCTGGAAAACACAGCACAGCTCGGGGGAGGAAAAGAGGGGAGCCTCTCTGCTGAAATGCTTTGAATGCAGAGACCTCTTCAGAGGAAGAGAGTGAACTGTGGCATATGTATTATTTTTAAAATGAGGAGTGTCCTTTTAAATAAGGGCGGCTGAGTAAACACACAAAATACTGCAACCCATTTCAGAGGACTAACACCTGGGATTAGCTGATCTGCATTGTGAATAATGTCAGCATCAGAGCCGGCTTGAATTGGATTTTCCCTGCCATAACAGAGAATATCAGCAGCAAAAGAAACCAGGTGGCAGAGAAAAATGTGGTTTGAAATTTTTCAAAAAGCCTTCTAAGAAACCATTGCAATTCTTCCTCACCCCATGAAAATAAACCAGTAGGTGTGCCACATACAGTGGAGCCTGCCAGTTCCTGCTGGGAGCTCCATCTCTTTTGTACATTTTTGAGCTCTATTAGAAAGAACTAGAACCAGGCTTGCTACCATCATCTGCATTAATAGAACCCTATAGCTTCACAGGTGCTGGTATTTCTTTAGATAAATTAAAATAAATAGCAGGATAAACAACATCTTTTCAGGACACTGTTTAACATCAGTCTTGTAATAATAAGATATGCTCCTAAAATATTTGAAAGTTTTGGAATGGTAAGTAGTTTGCATATAGATTAAACCATAAAAATGTGATGTAGTGTAAGCATATACATTAAGATTTAAGTTTAGCACTGCACCACATTATGATGATTTCTCAGTAACTCCCAAATTACAGTGGCAGTTCATTTTGCTAACATCGAACAGCAGTTCAAATAAAAAATTAATCACAAGTGTACACTATTGATCAACTTTATGATTTAACATGTTATTATTAGTCATCATTTCTTATTATTCTGTTTCAATTTCTTGCAGATTAGAAACAAAAACAGTACAGGAGTTCACCCCGTGGATCTTTGTCTTGGCCTTTTGCAAGTGAGCAGAAGAGGAGCTGTCAGGCTGTGCATGTCAAGTAGCCACTCGGCTGTTTGACAGCTTCTGGGTTTCAACCCCATTGGGATTGAGGCAGCTCAGGAAACCATGAGCGATGAGTCCTGTTGTCTGCTGACGCTGCTCCAGCACCATGGCAGGCACTCTGTGATCTGACGAGGATACATCTTAGGGAGGCAGCGTTGGGATCCGTAATTGGCTTCCTGGGAAACTACAGCTGATGGATAGGATGTAAAAAGAGGTGCATACACGCTGGGATATTGCTACAGTCTTGCTGAGCTCCTGGATCTGCTTGGAGGAAAGGGTTTTGCCACCAATCTTGTTTTTTTTCTCCTGCTTTGGTGATGTTGGCTTTGGGGAAAATTTCTGCTGACTCACCCACTCCCAGACACCTTTCTCCAAGCCTGGCTGACCAGTGAAGAAACCCACCAGCGCCTCCTCCTCTCTGCTTCCCCAGTGCCCTCCTCCATATCGTGGGGCCACCGCAACCCCCCCGTCTNGTCCGGCAAGATTTTACCCTGTCTGCCCCCGGGGCCCCAGCGCCGCCCCCCGCCGGCACTGCCGCCCCGTTTGCCCGCCCCAGGCCGCGTAGGATGGGGGCGGCGCTGGTGCGGCGCGGGGGCTGCCTGCTACTCTGGCTGGCCCTGCTGCTGGGTTGCTGGGCCGAGCTGGGCAGTGGGCTGGAGTTCCCAGGGGCTGAGGGGCAGTGGACCCGCTTCCCCAAGTGGAACGCCTGCTGCGAGAGTGAGATGAGCTTCAATATGAAGACGCGCAGCTCCAGTGGGCTGGTTCTCTACTTCGACGATGAGGGCTTCTGTGACTTCCTGGAACTCATCCTCACTCAGGGTGGGCGGCTGCAACTCAGTTTCTCCATCTTCTGCGCTGAGCCTGCCACCCTGCTCTCTGACACAGCGGTCAATGACAACCTCTGGCACGCCGTGGTCATTCGCCGACACTTCAAGAACACCACACTGATCATTGACCGGGCTGAGGCGAAGTGGGTGGAGGTGAAATCCAAGCGGCGGGACATGACTGTGTTCAGTGGCCTCTTCTTAGGGGGGCTCCCACCGGAGCTGCGGTCAGCAACGCTAAAGCTGACTCTCTCCTCTGTCAAGGACCGGGAGCCCTTCAAGGGCTGGATAACGGACGTGCGGGTCAACTACACGCAGGCGTCGCCAGTGGAGAGCCAGGAGGTGCGGCTGGATGATGAGCAGAGCCGCCTGTGTGCCCGTGAGGACGTTTGCCTCAATGGGGGCGTCTGCTCGGTGCTCAATGACCAGGCTGTCTGCGACTGCTCCCAAACAGGCTTTCGGGGGAAGGACTGCAGTGAAGGTAAGGCACCATCTTAGCTTGCCCCACTGCCCCCTTCGCATAGTGGAGGGGACAGGTAGGAGGCCAGGCCTGCATGGAGTTTCATCTGTATGAGTGGGTCTCGCTCCCCTCCCTGCTGCCTCCCTGCTGCTCCTCTCTTTTCTGCCTTTCTCCCCCTACGTGTCTCTGTGGCAGACCATGGTGCCATCACTCCTCTGTTCTCTGCAGGGGGTGGGCGAGGGGAGGAGGACGCCATCTGAGTGTCTTCCAATGACATGGTGAGATGTGGGGTAATTTCTAGGCAGAGGAAGGTCAGGGCCTTGATGCTACCCACGCGGGAGGGGTTAGCCAGCGACATGCTTGGCCAGAGTCAAGGGAGGGGGTGGGCACGCTTGTAATGAGCAGCTGGTGACTATTAATTTTGGGAATGGGGAAAACAAGACCAAGGAGAGTTTTGCTGGATGAAGTGCAAAGATGACCTGGGTTTATTTTTGCAGGGTAGTGGAGACCCAGGGTCTGTTTTATATTGGTATCTACCTCTGTTATGTTGTTGGAATAAAATCAGTGATTTATTTGGGAATTCCTTAAATTGTTGTTGGAGAGGAGGAGGATTAGGCAGAGGATTATGGTTTTACACAAATGTGAACGGTACTGCTTTGTGATGTGTTTAGTCATTTACAATGCTAGTCTTAAAGGGAGAATACAAAAGGGCAAGGAGGAAGAATACACTTCAAGACCACAAAATTACTGAGGAAGATAGAGCTTAGAAAAACAGCAGTTTTGTGAATCCCATCTGCAAATAAATCACTGAGTAAAATACAATTCATATTCAGTGCCCATTGTTTTTGGTGGTTGGAAGGATTGTGAACATTTAATGCAGATACATGTAGGATTCCTGTTATTTTGCTAGTAAGTTTACTATTGCTTGAAGCTATGTAAGCATAGAGAGTACCTATGTTATGTGCCTACAACGTAACTTACAGGTATACGAATGAAATAAGAGCAAATGTATCAAGGGAAAATGCAATCCTCATGTTAGAATTTGAGAGCAAAGACTTGAGTGTAAAATGTAAAAGGTAAATATAAATAAGGTATTGTGTAGGCCAGATGAAGATCTTCATTGAGTGGCTGCATGACATTTATGGCTGAATAATTTGCCTTTATCATTTCTATCAGATTTTACTCATTATAAAAAAAACAAAGCATCATTTGTGATTGTGCTTTATTATGTAACACCTTCTGTCCTTAGTGTCAGTATCCAAAATGCTACAGTCATTCTGCATCTTGTTTGCTTTATCAGTCGTTTATCTCTCATCTGCCATTCGTTAAAAGATTCAAACCTTATCAACATTTTAAAATAAGTTTTAGAAAGTAAAGAGCAAATGATAGTTTAAGAGAATAAGAAGTCTGTGTTTTCAATGGCGCACAGTCCCAGAAACTGTGAAATGAAGTATCTTCTATATTAGCCTAAATCATGTCAATACATTTAGAATTTCAGTGTAGAATTTCAGTGTAAATTAATACATGGTACAACATAATACACAGATGTATGTAAAATACTGAGTTGTCTTAGCATCTTTGAGTTAGGTCATATAATAAACTGACATGCAAATTGTGAGGTGTAACAGAGGTGTAGCAAATTAAAGCAACAGTGGTCATTTATGTTATCATAAACTTATGCATTAAAACTATTTAAAGTGATTTTGAAAGTCTAATATGAGAAGTTTATATAATTACATGTAATATGAGTCGGAGAAAATCTTATCTTCAAATAACCGAATTAATGAGATCATGAGCTATTTTTAAGGACTATATTTTTGTTTAGGTTGAATCTTAATGAAATGTAATTTTTATATATATAGTATACTGCTTGTAAGATGATGACACTGAAAATATTTTTAGAATACTCCAAATTAGGATCAAGTATTGGCTTTGTTCAAATTTGGTGTTTTTAGAATTGACACCAGTGGGATCAGGAATCCCCTCACATGTCCCCTGAACACTAACAAGCCTTATAAAATAATAGCAAGACATATAATTGTAGCTTAGTCTCATCCTGAAGTATTCAAATTCTGATTTCATTTGAAATAGGAGACCTTATTCCTACTGATAGCAATATAAATGGAATTTGTATCTGCTGATTGAAAAAAGATAAATTCAGATCAATCAGGTTTGATAAAGAGATTAGTAGCTACTCATATGTGCTACCAAAGATATTGAACTGATTTGTAAATAATAATTTAATCTTCCAAGAAATAAAAAAGGCAGAAGGACAAGTAAAACCATTATGTTTGCCAGGAAGAAATCCTGGCTATTGCTATTTATTTCTTTATAGTCAGCATAGAAATGATGTTGTTGAGTTATAATGTTTTGTTCCTGGAATATGTAAATTTCCCAGAAGCCTTAGTAAGAGGTTGCCATTGCTGAAGGATGGAGGATCATCTCAAACTGCAGTCATTTGAAGGGAGACTTTTGAGATTTCGCTCTTTGTCTTGTTTTGCTTTTTGACAAGAAATAGTTTAGATGTGAAAAATATCAAGCTTTCCATTTTTTTCTCAAATTGTAACCAGATGTCCTACTTGCTACTTTTTTTTTTGAAGGTGAAAGATAAGTCATTAAATATTATATTTCCTTGAGATCTATCTATATATATTTATGTAAGCTTGCATTTAGTGTGCTTCTGCATCTCTGCAGTCTGGTTAGGCACAGAGTTCAATGGTGTAATTAGGACTTCAGGAATAATAATGACAGAAGCAAACAAAAAAAATCAACTCTTTCAAAGAATTTGTATCCTGACTTAGACATTTGAGAGATTAGGAAAAAAAAAAAACCAAAAAAACCCCCCAAAAATAGATTTAAAGAGTCAATGCTTCAGGCCTTAGGATGCATTTTTATAGCACTTAAGTCTCGCCTCCCCCTTTCACCTTTGAAAATCTCATGATCTTTTCCCGAAGTAAAGTTTTCTTAAAAGAATCAAGTTTCACCAAGTTTTATTTATTCTGAAAAACCCATAGTAATATAACTTACTCCCCGTAAGCTTAATTGTCCTTGTACCTCTCTAAATCAGGAGTAGCTTCATTTATGTTATCTAAACTACACTGGTGTAAAATCTAGGAAAGAATCAGATGTATTAATTTCAGTCGTGTTCTTTGTTCCAATAGTATCTAGACTCTCTTCAATGGGAGGTTTGGCATGAATCACAGAACAAAGACTGGAGTCTGCTCGAATACGAAGAGTGTGGTGCCTACAGCAGGTTAAATTCTGATGTGTGGCACTTCTGTTGTTGATTGGTCTGAGTGCTTATGGGTAAAGATGGTACAAGAGGCTTCTAAAATAGCAAATAAAATCTCTTTTAGTACTGAAACAGGCAAGAGAATATTATGTCATGTATTAATAGTGATTCAGTAGGAAGGAAAAATACACAAAATTATGATAAATTTGGTTAGAAATAAGACTAGCATTAAAATAAACCCTGATTGCCATATCAATTTTCTGATAAATTCTTTGATGCACACCACAATTTTCTCAGTGAAAATTATATTATTCCATGAAATGAGTGAAATTAGTGTGGTGTGATCTTGCTAAAAGGAGAACTGTTTGTTAAAAAGGCTGATCTTAAGAATCAAATTATTAGTGAATTGAATCAGAGTCCTAGAAGGTAAGGAGAATTACATGCTTCATATCAGTAAGCCTTCATATTCCTCTTCCCATTTTGCTTATGTTTAAATTTCAAAACAAAACCTACTTTAAATATAAATTTAATAAAATACCGAGCATTAATTTTAGACAGAATTTATGCATATAATTTTATTTTCATTTGTATTAAAATAATGTTGTCCAGTGTCATGTCTGAGAAAATAGACAGATGTCTCTGGGGGAGGCAATAAAAAACATATAACATACTTTGCTTTGGGAAATGTTTCTCACTGAACCCAGCTTCTTGTCAATTCACGCCCTTCTGCTTTTCTGTATCTGTGACTATTTGAAAAAAATTGCATGTGGGTGATTCATCTTTCTAAAATATAGCTGGACTACTTGTCTCAATATTAGGTTGTTATAGAAACAATTACTCTGTGAATTCAAAGTCTTCTTGTTTAGGACATGGTTTATTTTAACAGTCACGCTGAGTTTCTGTTTTGTGGAAAAAATGAGGACTGTTCACACAGCTGTTCACTGTAAGAGATGCTCTTCCCTGTCAGATATTCAGAACTTGATGCCAGCTATGGTTTGAACTGTGAAAGTTTTTTTTTTTTTTTTTTTTTTAAAGGAAGTAAATTCCAGATGTCTCAGTCTAGCCAGCATTTAGATTTGTTTGTTTGGGTTCTGAATACATTACATCAATCTTTGTTGTGCATATTTGCTTCTTCATGTTAACTTTTAAAAAAGTCATCTAATATTTATAACTTTTTGAAATTTTTCATATTATAATTCAATTTCCTTATGTTCTGAATAAAACATATGAACAGATTTTGGCATTAACTATATTTAAATAGATGTTTGAGTTCACAGTGATGTTGTTGAACTCATTGCACGTAGTCAGTCTTACAAGTGTAGTCATTGTGGCTTTATCCTTCTTGAATACTTAGCTAAGTATACTATGGAATAGTAACTACTGTGAGAAGAACTTCTGATTTACACTTCAGAATCTTAATCTACAACATGCATCTTTATTAAATGATCTGTATGCTGAAATCCTTGTTGGTGCCAACAGTCAGTAGGGTGGTGTTCATTTAGGAGGAGAAATAGAAATACGCTAGAGGTGATACTATAGTAAAGTTCTGATGATTAGATTAATTTAACTAAAATGTTTAAATTTTGTTTAATATTTTTAAATAGTGATTTTTTTTTTGTCTGGCTAGAATCCTGAGTCAAATAATTCCAAAGTTGTTCAAAACTGTCTTAAATCTGTGCCCTTTGCATTCAGTTGTGTGCAAACAGGATGTTTATGTCAGTTCAAAGGAGAATTTTGCATCATTTTCCTAATGCAGTTTGATATATTATTTTGTTCACCAGAATTTGGCATTATATGATACTGATTTCAATATCTGCCTCATGTAGAATCACAGCAATTTAAATCCTGTGTCACTGGTAATTAGGCGTTCACAGTCTGTTTTATATCATCTTCTAAGAAAGCTACTTGTTGAATGTAGCTAATCCTTACAAAATGCTGATATTCAAATACTTCCAAAAGACCGCTTATTCATATGACTTACATCTTAGTACCCAAATCAATAATATTTTGTACAGTGAGGTTGTTGCTTCCTTTTGTACCTAGTTGGGATGCAGGGCCTATGTAAAATTTGAGTTTATATTGCAAATTTCAGAATGCTAATATACTAGAAGAATTTACATCTAGCAGCATGGGACGTTGTGTCAGATTGGTCAAATTCATTCAGAATTTAAAAATTATTTAATGAAAGTGTCTATATTCTAATGTAATTACACTTCAAGGCTTACAGGCATTTTGGACCAAATGCACTTGATCTTTTCTTAACTGCATATTGGTGTCCTAGGAGTGTTTTAACCATAGATGCTAGCCAAGGAGTTGTGGGAAAACATTTGGATTACAGGATGTATAATTTTATCTCTTTGTCATTATAGAGCTGATAGATGGAAGTGGGGAAACAGATTGTCAAGTAAAACCAGTTCCTAATAGAAACAGCTGGATGTACAGACTAACATATACAGCTTTGATGTTTTATGCTTCTTTTAATAAACATCAAAATTGGCTGGTAATTTCAAATAAAACAGTTAATCCATCTCTTGATGGAATTAATACAGTTTCTTCTTCCAGAAAGCTTGGTGTTACTTGAGAAAGGATGAAACCACAGCAGCTTCTGTAAAAATGCTTTGTCTAGTTTATTGTGCTGATGTTGAAACTGTATACCTTCATGAACTTATGATTTTACAGAATAGTGAAGGGCATTCTGAGATATTGTGTATCATGTTTTATATGAGCAAATTGTGAAAGAACTATACTCTGATCTTTAGAGAATGATTTGCTAGTACGTTACAAACATTCAGGGGTTTTGGTAGTGTTGTGGTATATAGAACTGACTAGCAAAGTACACTGTATCTTTGATGCCTTTATTTTGTTCTACCCTGAGCAGGGATCATAATTTAAGCTTTTACAAAATAGCTTCGATGTTTCCTACAATGATGGGTGCTTTCTCTGCTGGCTCTTTCTTCTGTACTGTGGTGATGATATCACAGTATTGCAGGCACTTTACTAGCCTGGATTATATTATCATATATGTAAGTCAGTCTTTCAAAAACTGGGATTATTGTATGCTGAACTAAAACATAGGCATGTGTGGTGAGTTCATGTAATGAGACATTGCAGCATAAAATAGCCACAGCAACTAATGAAAGAATTAGGAAAAAGCACATGATTTTGATACTACTTTCTCTGTGACCCTAGCCAGTTTACACCACTTATCCACTTTGCTTTTTCCACCTGTAAAGTTAAATTACTGATACTCCCTACAGGATTTTTGCAAGGATTTTCTTCCTGGAAGTTGAGATCTTGAAAAATCAGAATTTTTATTAGGGATTTATGAGGTGAAGTCAGGCCTTGAAGCTGCATCTACCATAGTGCAATCTTTTTAGTCTACAGAAATGATGCTAATCAGCTGTCTTTGAAGTTGCCACGATTCTTACAGCTTATCTATCCACAGCTGAGTACTCCAAATACTGTGTTTTTTCTTGTGCACAAGAAGTTATATGCTTTCCATTAGTCTGACTAGATACTGGAAATGAGGCAGCTTGTCAACTGCCAACTACTTTTCCCTTGACAGCTCAGCTCTTTTCATGGTTATAACAGTTCTGATCCTTTGCAATGTTATGACATTTGTAGAAAAGTTATCCTTTTTACTGTAAATGAATCCAAGATTTAATGGCCAAGGATAGTGGGAAACTCTGGCTCCTGGTCAATGATTATATTGTTTTCAACATCTCATTTTCTTTTGTTTCCAATGAGAAATTTGGGGATGAGAGAAGGAAGTGACCCCAGCCATGCCTTGTTTGAACCCAGAGGGAAGTAAGAGACAGTGGAGTGCTGGCAGCCTTCTGTAAGAACAGGATTTTAGATTTTTGTAATTTTAAATGGTGGATTTGGTGCTTTATAGATAGCTGAAGAAATGGGTTCTGTTTTCATTTTCCATTGGAAGCTATTTGAAGCCCCACTGGCATAAGCTTTGAATTAGGGCAAACCTAATAACCTGCTGATTATGAACTCTTTATTCAAGTGAGAATATGATGACAGAGAAGATCTAGGGCAAATCAAATAACGTGCAAATTCTGACTGTAGTATTCATATGAGAATATCTATAGAGAAAAGATTTCATAAATTCAGATATTTATCACCATCATCATCATTATCATTTATAATTTTAATGCGTGACTATGAAAGTTATATGAGTGACTTTGTTTTACATTTAAGGGACTCTGTAATTTGTAGCAAAACCTGTTTTACCAAACAAACAAACACGTGAAGTGTATTCAACAGAATCACTATTGCAGTTGCTGCCACTGCAAACACTGAGTGTATTTTGTCTACATTGGTGTTAAGTACCAACAATGCCATGTAGATGTGCAAGTTGCAGGTTGCTTTTAACCTGTACTACAGCATACGTCTTCAAATGAAGAGTTGTGACTTGTTAGTGCTTTTGTTAGAGAAACGGCTTTGTGTTTCTTAAAGGCAGAGAAACTGGACTGATTCTTCCCACAGTGACATCTTTTTGTAATTAAGAGGGCGTGTACAGTCATCACAGAGGTCACTGACATTGCGCTGTGCAAGTGGAGATGTATGCCAGAGTTCCAAAGTTTCAGAATTACATCTTCATTTCTGATACAGAATGACCTTCATGTTGATCTTCTCTCCTTTCTCTGCTTTTTTACTTTAACAAAAGATTAAAAAAAAAAAAAGACATTTTTCTTAATTGAAATACCTCCTTTGACACAGGCTCCTTGAGTAAGATTATATGTATTCTTTTTAAGAAGCATGTAGAAAATCAAAGAATTAGTGAGTAGACATGGGGTGAAGATCTGTATCTCAATATTGCAATTTCCTTTAGAAGCTTTTCCTGATTTTTCTTTTCCTGTTCTCAAAGGTGGCAACAGAAACGTTCACACACATGTCAGCATTTGTACAATGGGTACATAGAGGCCAATTGTGATGAATAGTATTTGCTTTAGGATGAATTACAGTCTTGTCAGTCTTGTAATGCCAAAATAATATTATTAATAAAAATTGGGCCCTAATGCTATTGAAAAATCCTCTGTACTCTTTTTAGGAAAGGTGTTCTCTCTCCTGATTCTGAATCACACGGCAGTGATAAAAGTAAGTTCTAAAGTTCAGATTCTGCTGATTGTTTTACAGAACTGGTTTACATTTGTAAAATCAGATTCTGGAAGGTCCAGGGAAAGGACACTAATGAGACACATTGCATCTTCTTCCCAGACTACACACCGCTGTACCTAAGTGCAATGAATTTCAGGTATCTTTAGTGTGGTGAACAAATGCTTCACATTGCATCATCTCCTAGGAAAGCAATGGAATTTCTTTAGGAAATTTACAGGACCATTAGTACTGACATTGAGATTACTAGCTTTGCTTATTTTATTTGCTGTATTCTCCCGTGTTTCCTCTTTGTGGGAAAGAGAGGTGAAATTGAATGTTAAAAGTCACTGGATGCCTGTCACTTCGATTTTAAGACTATCATGGGAAGATATAAGAAGGATTTGTAAATGGATTTTCTAAGAACTGATTAATGTCCTCCTGCTACATGCTACATACTCTTCAGGTGAATGTTGCTGAACTTCCCAGGAGCTGATTCTCTGTGAAGTTTGTTTTTTGGGATTCTTACTGGAAAAAAAAAAAAACAAAAAAAAAACCCGCTGAAATATTATCACATGGTGAAAAAAGATGTTCTTTAGAACATGCTGTTTTTCAGACTTAAATTGTGAACTGTCTCTCAGCGTTAAACAAAAGATGATCTGCCTTGTTTGGTTAAACATTTTCTGAAGAATTCTGAGTACAGATTTTATATCAATGCATAAATCATTCCTGACTTAAATGTTATGAGAAAAAACCCTGCATTTTTCCCCACTAGTTCACCAGGAAGACAGTGTGATTTGAATTTATTTTTTTCTTGGCCCAAAACTTCATTACCATGAATGCTGTCTCAATTTTAGTAGTTTTCGGAGATTTCTGATTTTTGTCGCTCTTCTTCAGGTATTGAAAGAGGGATTAGGATGAAAGTTATTTACACAACCTTTATCTCTGTGACAGTTAAACAGTTGAGTCTGGCATTACAGGAAGTTGTATACTTACGAAGTACAGCACGTTTTAGTTTTGTTTTCCTCATAACATTTTTGAAACTCCGAATTAAAAATGGTTCATCAGATTCAATTAGGTATGAGAAAAGTAATTTCACAGTATTTCTCATTCAGATTTTTGCAACAAAGTTCCAATGACAGAAAAATTAATCTAATTAAAAGTTTTGACCTACTATTCATGCAAATCCACCGACAACCACATTTTCAATACTTGAAAAATAATTAACATTCAGAAGTTTTATCTATTCTCGTATCATCTTAATCTCATTCACTTATTTTAAAAATCACTGGAGTCTTTAAATAAATAAATTTATTGCACATTACAAATACTTCCATAATTCAAGTTTATAAAAGGGACTGATTAAACAAAGGTTTTTTTTTTTTTTTTTTTCCACTAGTTGTGATACATGTGTCATGCTGGTAAATTTTGTAAATCTGAAACCACAGCAGCATGCACAGTAGTGCAAGTGAATAAACTTTTCTTATCGTTTCTACTCTATGTAAATAACAGAAACGCATCTACTGGAAGTGGAAAGTCTAAGTTGATGGTACTGCAGGAGTTCAGAAGCAAAGCTACCTTCAGTGAGTGGTGGCTTTCATCTTTTTTGTTGCATGTGTTTAAGGCTGAAATTTCTTTCAATTTTACTCACATTTGCATGGAAAAATAGCAGAAAGCAGATAGTGATGCTGTATTGTCGTTGGTTATATCTAAATCAAAAAATATCTCTGAGAACTTACAACATCAAAATAACTAAATGTTAGTATTTTAATATGGGCTCATTATCCCTTGGGTAGCCTAAATCTATAGGGTGACAGGTTTTCATATTATTCAGCTTTGCTCTTTATCAGCTTACTCTTTGGAATTTTGAAAAGCAGTTTGTAATTAGCTCTTGGAAACTTGGTCCTTGAACAACCTGAGCTCTCAGTGACTTAAATTAGGCTTTTGATTGTTTAGAGAATGCAGGGTACTAAGGAAATTAATTAACTTACGAGAATTGGAAAAGTGTATTTAGAAGTCACATATTATGGTCAATATTTCTAAAATATTTTGATTTTGTAGGTTTATCACATTTAGTAGAGTCTCTCAGTCAATTGAGTAAAATTATTAGTCCAGATAATTCTTTCATGTCTGAATAAATCAGGATCGGTGCTTCTTGAAGATAATACGTTATACTGTTGTAAAATAACATCAGAATCAATTCCTCTGGTTAAATAACATAAATCTTTCAATTCAAAAAATATTAATGCACTCCAAAACCTCAAGTTAAGCAGGCTTAACTTTTCCCACTAATATGTAATAATACTTTTGATCTTTTTAGAGATTGCTTTGCTTGCATATTTCACGTACCTATATGGTAACAATTCATTATCCCACTCTTTATTACACCTGTACATATACAGGAAAAAAATAGAAACCAGCAATGCCATTTTCCCTTAAATTATGAATTACTGGCTAAAGGAATCTTCATATTATAACTCTGCTACTCACCTCCATATCCATCCTATATTAAAATTCTTGCCCTTTGAAAATAGACTGTTATGTATTTTTTCATCCATACATTTGAATCAATCTTCACAATCCTTTCATTGTTCTTAAATACCCATTTGGTGCAAGGGTTTGTAAAGCATAGTTCAGTACAAATGATTTGCTTCTTCTCTAACCAACCTAAGTCATCAGTATCAATCTATCAATGTATGAACATACTTCATTCAAAAATCTGTGCTCTTAGAATATTATTAAGTTTCAGAAATAAAGCACTTGGGCTATGGACTGTCAGGACGAAGGATATTCTACAATTTTAATTTCATCCCTTTCTGGGTACCCATTATGAAAGTCTTTAATTACATTACCATATACCACTTTTTCCTTGAGCCTTCTGCCTCATTCAGAGCATAGTCTGGATAATAAGTTCTTCAGTATTTTATTTTCTCCTTGCTGCTCAGTATGTAGCCCTGAGCCTTATTTATTGTCCATATTCAAACCAGCTCTGAAGAGAAATTATTAATTTTTCCCTGTGCTTTTCTAAGGTTCTCATAATTAAAATGTCTGAGCAGCTGTGCAAGTATTAAAAATTATACAATATGCATGTAAGATGACACATGCAATTATCCCAGTTGTAGAGGAGAACTCAGGCAAAAGAGACTGCAGGTACTTCACTAATACCAAGAGCATATGTCCCGCTCCGATTATCGGAGTGAGGGGAGATTCTGTAACATACCCGGAGTGAGATTAAGACACAAACGAGGTCAAATGTTGTCCGACCAGTTTAATGGGAATTCTGGTCAGTGAGGGAGATGGGGATGGGGAAGCAGGCGATAGTAAAAGATAGGAAGTAAGAGCAAGGG
>WBMW01001769.1:154024-246321 GCA_013396635.1 Penelope pileata
TTTTCCCAAGTACTTTGCATATAGCACCGCATACTCTATACACCCGCTGTAACATCACAACATAGCTCCCATTGACTTAAGTTCACAGCTCTGAAGGATCAGCACTGCGTATTCTGGGATATTCACCAACGCGAACTCCCAAAAATGCAAATGTCCTGAACAGCATAAGGAATGACCATCTAGAAAATGCCTAGCTTTAGAAACCAGACCAGAATAGCATGAGATTTTTAGGAGAGACAGGGATAGATTGTATTTCTTGAAGGCAGTATTTGCCTCTCCTTGGTATGTGGTATATCCCACTGTTTGCTACCAAGGACTATTGAGAAGCAGGGCAGGTTACTGCTCATTGCCACAGCGCTTTCTTTGTTACTCAGTCATTATGTATTGCTAAGAATAGACCTTTTGTGTACAAAAGTTTTACGGACACTATGGAGACAACTGCGTTATACTGTGTAATTAAAGGCTGTATCATAACACGTATGACTAAAGTGGATGAATCTAAATTATGTAAGAAGCCTTATGTCTCAGAGCTGCTATTTTTGACTGTGCTGCCAAGAAAACATTCTTTTAAGGTAGTAAAATAGTGCTTATAGGTTTTTAAAACTATCATGGACTGGCTTTGGGACCTCAAAGATCATCTAGTCCCAACCTGCTGCTTCAGCTCCAATCTCAAGCATTGACTTTCCTGCTCTTTAGTCAAGAAGAATCCTTTCCATAGCACCTGCTCTCAGCAGAGGGGTTCCTGAAGGGCTGACACTTTCCCTGCTCCAAAATTGTGTAGCTGTACCTAGTACAGGCAGCAGTGATTTGAAGTTTCAAATGGAGGGGAACACCTGCTCAGCCCGAAGTGAAGGTATGCAACCACAGTCCAAGCAATCTTTCAGGAGTTTTCTGATAAAATCCAAGACATTTCCACTAGCAATGTACAAACAGATTTTTTCAAGAAAGTTTACGACTTGAAGAGATTCTGGCAGATTTTCAAAGGTTTGGCTGAAAGGCTTAACCCTGAAAGTCAAGTCACTCGTGCCCAAATGTTTTTTTTTTTTTATTCTGCTTCAAAATATGACCAAAGTCAAAAGGAATCAGAACAGAAATGTAGCTTACTTAGAGTTCCCTTGGGGGTTACTGCTGCTAATGTAAATGTCAGGTTTTCAGCTGAGCCGTTCGAGGTTTTTTTTGGTGACTAAGTCAAAATTATTTTTTTTTAACTGACTAAATAGAGGGCTTCCTTACTATAGCAGGTTCCTGTCATTTTTCTTTAATTACAGTAATTGATCTGTCTGCAGTGCATAATGAAAGAAATCAAGCAAAATTAAAATCTTATGTAGAATTGTTTTGGTACATTTCAGAATTATTGTCTCAAGGAATTGACTGAATTAACCTTTGAGAGACTCCTCTGATTGTTTAATAACATACATAATGTTTGCGCATGTACTTGTTCAATGTTGCCATTAAAACACCTTTGCTTAAAAATATTTCTTAAATTCTTTGCAGAGAAATTTTGTATGAAGGAGTTGTGTAACTATAATGAAGTATTACATGCATAACAGCCAGAAATGCAGTGTTACTCTTTGACTTCACCAGCCTATATTTTAGGATACTACTGTCTTTATAAGAGCTACATTTATTAATATCCTAGGAACCTAATATCCTAGGAACCTTGCCTTTGATAAATTTAGTTTTGTCTTTATTAGGCTTTGTAACTTTCTATACGTAAAAGCGTAGCTGTTTCTCTATTTCTTTGCATATTAAAAATTATGAAAATTTTAAAAATAGTTATTTTCCCTTTTGATTTATATTATAACCTCTACGTTGTACCATTTAACTGTGAAGTATGCAAATAAAAGACAAAACAGGTGAAGCTGAAGGCAGGGCAAAGCCACACTCAAATTCCCAGTACATTTCTTTATGATCATTCACATAGTTCCACTATATTTGGTTGGATTATTTGTATGAATTTTTTTTTCCTTTGATAAATTAACGTGTGTACAAACATGGTGCAGATTATCATGCTTATTTTAGTAACAAAAAGACCTATTTGCAAGCATATGATTATATGTTACCTCAAGATATTTAACCACCTATTGAGTTTTTACGGGACATTAAATCTTTTTATTTCCATCGAGTTAAATGGAGCTCCGTTTGTAAGAATGACAAGAGAGGAAAAGTTCTAAAAAGAAAAAAAATCAGTAGTCAAAAGAAGCATGGAAAAAATAATTTAAGAATAACCAGACAATTGCTAAACTGCAGAATCACAGCATGATCGATTAAAGTCCTTAAACTTGTAAAATCTGAGACCGCTATTTACGTATTTGTTTATTATAAAAATGTTATTCCTAGTATGTGATCTTATCAGACACATCTTTAGAAATTCAATGTTTTCTGAGTATTGAGTTTAAATTCAAATGTGCATGTGAGTATAAATTTTGCCTGAGTGTAGTGTATGTTTCCTTTACCACATCTTTCTTCCATTTTCTATAAAACAGTTGCACTGTTATTTCTTTAGAAAAGCTTAAATTCTGCAAGAAGATAGTACCAGTTCTCTCCAGTCCTATATAACATCCCTAAAGGCTGTTTTTCACTAAACAGTGAAGGGAATATAAAGTAATGCGCTCTGATTTTACTGTCACTTAAAATATGTCCCCAGCTCATCAGTACTCCTCTGCAAACTTCATTTTTTTCCTTTTGAAACGTAAAAGACAGCATACAAAGATGGAAGCAAAAGTTTACTGTCCTAATGGGACCATAAGATATCAACAGAAATTAAATGTAGTGATACTTTGCCATTGTTTAATCTACTCTTCACACCTACCAGTCTTCTCAAAATATCAGCTTCCATAAAATTATACATTCTGTTAATTACAACATTTGTGCATTTCATAAACTGGCAAAAAAATCTCAATTTAATAAAATCCTAGAAAACAACTCATCCTAAATACAACTTTATAGTGACTCCCAAATTAAAAAAAGAAAAAAGAAAAAGAGGCATTTTTTAAAACAGTATTTTTCTTATTGACCAGACACATCTTTATTTTAGCATTGTCAGTATTCCATCTCTCATTTCTAGAGTCTCTGTTGGTAAGATGTGTAAGTAACTATTTCTCAGTATTTTTAAAATTAATGCAATTCTTTGTTCATCTCAGAAACTTTCAGTCACTCGTAAAAGAACAAATGAAGCTGCTGCATGCTCTAGGTGCAGCTAAGAGAAGAAAACAGTATAGCCACTACACTTGAGGTTACTTCTCTCAGATTTGCCCAGATCCACATACATGGAATTGTGCTCTAACTCAGTACTGCTACAGTGTTTTTGGTAAAAAGCAAGAGTTTTTTTGGTATGTCTTTGATAATTCCAGGTCATTTGGATAAAGCAGTTACTCAATGCAGTTATGCCATTTGTCTGAAGAAGCAACTGGAAAGGAGTTTCTTGTGAGCCAGCGTGTAGTAGCATAAGGGGAACCAAGTTCTGCTCAGTCGCCTCAGAATGGGACACGACTAGACTCTTGTTGGTGTATCTTTGAATTTTTATCTATATCACTGTGATACATTCATCCAAAAAGTATGGATTATCAATATTCTGGCCAGAATAATTACTTAAGCAATTTATGGGAAGTATTTGGAAAATTTTCAGTGATTTGGAAATATGTTTTAAAGAAATCTGTTTTCAAAGACAAATAAGATGAAATTTGGTGTCGAATAAGCTTAATATCTATACTATATCTTATTAACAATTAAGGAGCGTTTAACTGAGCTTAAAGTGAACTCAATTTTCTGTGAATCAGTGGCATCTTTTAAATGAAATCTCATAGAGCCTCTCAGTACTGAAATTTTCATAGATGTCAGAAAAACATAAGACATTATTAAAGTAATGCCTCCTATTTATTTCCATGGAAGCTACAACAGATGCATAGAGGACAATGACACTATTTGATAGAGCAAATTCTCAGTGACAAAACACTATTTTTCAGCTATTTGCTACATATTTTCGTCAGTGATGAACACAAGCCTGCATACCATGCTTGTAAAAAATCTGCATGGCTGTCTGAAATGTGTCTTGTCTTCCATATCACTGTTGCCGCTGCTGAAATGCACCACCATCGCCTCACTGTGCTCACGTCCACTGTTAGGTCTCCAAAAACATTCAGCACATGTCAATGAATTTCAATTGGTGTAATTTTTTCTACATGAAGAATTCAGTGACAAACCTTTGCTTCATCTGCACTTCCATGTCAGATGCCATTGTGTCAGACTGCCCCTCTGCTGCCATCTGTTGCATGGCAACAAAATGGAGCATAATATTGGTGGGAAGGTTCAACCTCTACTGCCATACTGCCAACATCTGCCTCTGATGTTGTGGGCCAACATAATAAAAATAGGAGACATTACTTTTGGAGCACCCCTCCTATTTTTGATTGTTGCTTTGCTTCTAGTTGCATTTCAAAACAGAATCCTGAACTATATTTCAGTTTATTTTCAATATGATTTTATGTTCTTTCTGGTTTTATGTAAAATGGATCCTGGATAACTGGTAATAAAATAATAGACTGACGGTAATGTTCAAAGAAACTATTGGTAACCAAATAAATGATATCAGAGGAAGAAAGTAGCTTAAATACTGGAAATGTTATTAGATGTCAGGGTAGTATATCATGCAAAGCAAATCATTGGTTAATGAATTTGGTGTATACTGTCCCCCTAGCTCTAGAAGGTGCACAACAGTCTTGACATGAGTCATCCTACCCTTCTTACTGCAGGATGCTCTTGCTTGTTTGGTAAGAACTGTATTATACTGTATTCTACTTAATATATGACTAGCTGCGAGCTATTAAATGTTGCATTTCTCCATACAGTTATTGTAATTTGGTAGTGACCCTTGGTTCTTGGATTTTGGAATTGGGTTTTGCTTTTTCCAGAATTTACTACAGTTAAGAAAAACTTACTTTGAAAAAAGCCTTTTTATCTTAGGCTCAGATATTATTTGTTCTCTAAAACTGGATTCTTCAGAAATAATTACATCAGATGAATGGTAGATGTCTAGAAGCACAGATTGGAAAAAAGGAGAGATGAAGAACTAAGAAGTAATTAAGTACTGGAAATGGGATTTGGAATTGCTGTTTTATTTTCACAATTCTATTATAAGTTCCTTACATCAAGTATTTAATCTCTCTCATAGTGTTTCATCCATAAAATAAGGATAATAATATTCACTGTCTTCTTCCAGTTTCCTGTTTTGTATAGTAATGTCTGAGATTTCAGAGAATATTTTGCTCTGTTTTTACGCCAACTACAACAGAAGTGGGTCTTGTTTATGATTCTAGACCTTACAGATTATACAATATTAAGCTTGAGATACAAACATTGGAGGAAAAAAAAATGAATGTTTGTAATTTAGGTTATTCCAGATTTCTCTAAGGGCAGCAAAGTTCCTGGTATACTCCAATATTTTCTCTGTAAACATATATTCTTCTTTTGTCTCTTTGAGATAACCTCTTTGGGTCTGATTTGTGGTTTAGTTCTAATAACATAACATAGCAACAAGATTTGTTAATAAGATTAATGTATCCTTGAATAAGACGGTGTTTGTTTATAAAGGGCTCTTTAACAATGTATCAGCAAAAGTTTCTTAATTTTATCTCCTTTGCAAACAAAAGCAAAGGTGGTTTTTGGAAATGAATTTGGAAATGAACAGAAAACCTACTAAAATACATGTAAGATTTTATTTTCAGGGGATCAATGTCCTCTGATAAAAATAATTTTCTTAGGCATACTGCACTTTGATACCGTTTGAAGGATTTTGGAATTTTCTGGCAAAAAGTACTTACAAAATATCATAGAATGTAAAGCTTTGTATATGCTAAGAGAGATGTAAGGGGAGAAACAGTGATTTTTCATGAATATGTGGTTATACAAAGACAATGGGTTTCACCCATAAAAATTGATATAAGCAGTTATGACAAACTGCATTAAATAAAAAAGTAAAAAAGATCTACATTTTTTTGTGGAGCTACACCAGGCTTCTGAGTGACAAAGTGAAGCAAGTATTTTCAACTTGTTGATGAAAAGTCAATAGGGAATCCAAAGAAAATGAATCTACAACTCAGGTGTTGTCTTCAAAGCTGCAAGATGGCATTAATGCTTCTGTAAAAGATGAGGTTGCTGGAAATGTAATACAAGTTCTTCAAGGGGTAAGACCTTCAAAGTGCCCATGTCAATGAGTAGTCATTCCTGAAGAAATGACAAAATGAACTAACCATATGGTAAGTCTGGAGGATGTGAAAAAAAAATAGAAGTAAACCAGCAGGATGCAGCTGAACTATAATGCAGTTTTACTTGGAACAGGTGCTTTCACATTGTATTTATAAAGTGACCAAAAACTATTAATTGACTGCAAAGCTAAGGTCAGAATTTGACAGTAGCACTGAATTTGTCTGATCTTGGAAAGGCTGGCCTATACAGTAAAAGTTTCTTAAAGGATATCCTGAAACTTAATGTCTGAATCAGCTGAGATCATTGTACTTTATGCTTACTTGTCTATCAAAACAAAGGGCTTCTTCTCTTGCTTTAATTTACATTTATCTCTTTTTGTAGTTTTACACTTCATTTTTACTTTCTCGTTTCCTTTTTTTTGTCCTTCTTTTACTTAGTTTTGCGTTCTTTTTTTTTTTTTTTCCCCACAATTTAAGCAAAACAGCTAAAAAGGGACAAGTCCAATAACTTTGCATTTTCTCACCCTTGTTTTTCCAAACAGGATGGTTCAGATTTCCAAATTAATAGATCTGACCAAATAAACAGATAGTTGTATCAGGATAGTATCCATCACAATTGAAGAGATTTGCACTCATTTAAATCTAAACTGCCACAAAACGATTACAAAAATAGTTTTGTCTCTGCATCATGTGACATGTGGGCCTGCATAGCCATGGTTATTTAATCTGAACTGAAGAACATTTTGAAAGGTTTTTCACAAAATCAGTTTCTTTACATACTGCAAGACCAATATCAATATGCCAATTTGTGTTAATCTAATGAATCATCTTGGAATTTATCTGCCACAGATTCCATGTCCTAGGATATCAGATTAATTGGTCCAGGTTTCATTACAGCATCACTAAGGGCTTCAGGTCAATATAAACATTTCTTGAAATGTGTTGCTAACTCTACTGCTGGGCTATGACTGTCCATTTCCTATTGAGTATGTTCACAATTGTATGCCAAAAAATGCCATGCATTCTTCTGTCCAGCACTAGTCTACTGTTAATATCTTTGTGATTATCAGCTACATTCATTTCATTACAGAGCAGTATATCTTTCTACTCTTTTACTTCATTTACCATTCCAGTTTAGGAAGATATACCTGTTACTATCTACTATTAGCTTTTTTAATTTTTTTTTTTAAATGAATATAATACTCATCTTCTGTTGATCTAATTCTCCAAGAATGACAGGATGTCTGAAATTCTTAAGCAGTTTCCTCTTAGCATTCCCCAGTTATCACGTTGTCTGATTTGCATTGCTGATTCTTTTCTGATGTTGAACCACATTCCACTAAAATTTCCTCCCTCAGATTTTTCTTTCTTATACTAAGTCAGACTTACTCATATTCCTTAGTGAATGGTATTTAACACAGTGATAAAGATAAGGAAATGTATGTAGTAATAATAATTGGTTTCAGATGGCCTATATTACTGCAGATGGCTTCTACAGTCTTGAAGGGTTTATAGGAAATATTTTATTTCTTTGCAATCTCCTTGAGTGCTCTACTACTTCCCTTATTGCTATTTCTTCCTATTTCTGTTGCTTAATGAACAGTTCCTGAGTGGTGGTCCTTTCCAGTTTTCAGTGGTGTGGGCTTCTTTATTTCAGCCTTCCCAGCATTTCCTCCAGCCCACGTTTTCTATAAAGGTCTGTCTAAAGGTCTTAATCTTCTTCATTCACATTATTTGTTCTATGCCTATTTTTAGATTCTTTTACTCCTTCAGACCACTGTCTCTGGCCTTTGGCTGCTCAAAGTAATGACTTCTTTCTCACTGATAGTGAAACCTTTGAAGTTATGTATGAACCGGTAAACTCTTTCTACTTTAAGGAGTGATTTCATTTAACTTCCATTTATTGCTCTCTCCTAAGGTGGGAATTTAGATGGCTTTAATGTGGTGGTATGTTGTAATGCTACCTAATGTCATACAGAATATACTTCATTAAATATATATGATACAGTTTCTTATAAATATACCTAGAAAGTGACACAAATGGAACAGCACAGTACCAGGATCACCTGCTCAAAACTGTTAATTCAGTTCCTGAAAGAAATCCATAAATTAAACTGCCTACGGAAGTTATTCTGGGTGTCCAAGTTTGGATTCCATATAGAAGCAGCGTGTCTGTGTTTTCTAATGCATTCCTTATAATGCACCTGCTGTTGTTTCTTGTTCTTTGAAGTGAGGTTTAAATGTGCAGGCAGAGAAGCCTCACGAGCTTTTCTGAGCATAGGAAATGCTTCAATATCGACAGCTGCCTGGAACTGCCGTAAAATGCCAGCAGCCCCAAACCTGCAATTGCACGTGGAGATTAACAGAGAAAGTAGGTGCAATTTTCTTCTAAATGATTTTGAAGGCCATTCATACTTGGACTTATGGTCAAAAAGATAACTTTGCTTTTATCTTATCTTTCTGTCTATCACTTCAATGGAGAGGTCCAGTTGAGCTGTTAACAAAAAAATTAAGGCTTGAGTTTTACATTTTTTTTTCTCTTTAGATCCAAAATAGCCAAGGAAGTAAAACAAAATTAGCCCAAAATCAAGGACAAAAAGTAACAAATTAATCAATTTTCTTTACTAGCGATACGTTATATATGAATGAGAAGAAAATAAAAGCAATGAGAAAAGATCTAATGATGTAGCTTATAAATTTGCAGATTGCATGTTTGTGAGACATAAAAATTGATTATAGTCTATAAAGAATATAATGACATCACTGAAGGTTTGGAAACATTGTCCAGAAACAGTCTGTCATTAGTATTCATGAAGGGATATATTAGCTTTTCGCTCTGTAAAGGTTTTATGTTCATCATTTGATAATGTGGAAAACAAGTAGCGTAGCTCCACCACTAAATAATTCCAACATGAGGCTGAGTCTAGAGGAAGCTCAAGAGTTCCTTATGATGGAACTTCCCATGGCTTTGACAGTATTTTATGTAACATTTCCCATGGAAACAGGATTTTCTTTTGTTGTATTTTTTCTCCTTGCCAGTAAAAGAAGGAACACTATATACCCTAGCAGAGAAAACATAATAAAAACATGAGCAAAATATGTTTCCAGCCTGAGGTAATTAAGGAGGAAGATAGTCAAGGTCCTTCAGTATCAGTTAATGAAGGAAGCATGGCAGAGCATTGCGTGCAAACTCAGGAGAGAAGGAACACATTTCTGCTTTTAACATTTGATCTTCTTTAACCTTTAATTACATCAGTGACTTTGTGTATGAGAGGGACACTGAAGCATATTCTAACCTCTGCATTCTAAAACCTGTTTCTCTATAGGGAGAAATAATTTATACAGTCTGCAATCCAGCGATTTAATGAGCCCCTATGCATGTAAACAAAGTTACAGCTCTTAGCTATTGCATAACTCTTCAGTAAAAGTGGCAAGAGTGAAACAAGGGTGAAGTTTTGTACAGCTTCAGGTATCTTAGAGTTTAAAAATGGTGATGTTGTGATTGTTATCTTCAGACTTGTTAAATTGCTGTTTGCCTGCTATGGCGATCTGGAGCTACCAAATACGTGGTTAGACTTTCATCATCTATACTAGTTTTTGCTGGGAGAGAGATCATTTTCTTCATAGTAGCTGGTGTGGTGCTGTGTTTTGTATTTAGGATGAGAATAATGTTGTTAACACACCAATATTTCAGTAGTTGCTTTGTAGTGCTTACATTGAGTCAGAAGTGTTTCAGTTCCTTGTGCTGCCTTGCCAGCTGGGAGCTGAGGTTGTCGAAGAAGCTGAGGAGACATAGCCAGGACAAATGACCCAGACTGGTCAAAGTATTATTCCATACCATGTGGCATCAAGCTGAGCAATAAAAGTGGGAGAAGTTGGTTGGGGCGGGGGCCACCATTGCTCATGAACTGTCTGGGCATTGTTTGGCTGGTGGTGGGCAATTGCATTCTGCATCACTCATTTATTTATTTGTTTGTTTGTTTTTGTTTTTATTTTGTTTTCTTATTAAACTGTCCTTGTCTCAACCCATGAGTTCTCTTTTACTTTTTTTGATTATTGATTTCCATCCCACTGGAGGGGGAGAGAGTGAATAGCTGTGTGGTGCTGAGCTTCCTGCAGGGGTAAGCCACAACATCAGCTAAAGATAGTTCTTGTATAATACAGGCCGAACAAGTCATTTCTTAAGCAGAGGAAATTTGAAGGGAAGTAGCCATCTTGCAAGATAAAGAGCTTAAAATTGAAAAAAAGTATTTGTTGAATTTTTTCAAAACTAAAGGATTCTCTTAAAAACTGAAGTAAGAATCAGCATTCAGGAAAATGTAGTGTGTGGAATTCAGAAAAAAATGTGTCTCTCATTCACATCTGTTACACCATCTCAACATGATCCCTACTACTGTACAAGACCAAAGAAAATTGACTTCCAAAGGCCCTATTTTCTTTATTTTGAAGCACAAACTTACTACGGTATGCCGACTTACTAAAATATGCTTACACTTAGCTAAGCTGAATGAATTTTTTAATCAAGTGCTTGATCATTAGAAAATGATTGAGAGTTTAATGAAATACTCCCACAGAAACACGTCACTTGCAACAAAGATTTCTTCACAGATAAGCCTCATCTTAGTTTAGAAAGAGAGAGCTGTATTCCTGCAGAGTCAATAATCTAGTGATGGGTCATTTATCCCCAGAGCCTTGCTTGAATATATAAATAATAATAATAATAAATTCTCTTTAGAATAAATTATACATACGTGTGCAAGTGCATTTCGTATCATGTACAAACATAGACATATATAAACATGAAACTGACCTCTTTTTCATCAGAGTGAAGGAAAGCTGTAAAAGCCTTTATGTATTTTGCTTCAACTTAAGTTGTATTAGTTCCAGCTGCAGAACATTGGAGAGATCCTTTAAAACATAGAGTAGACTGAATATATTCTTAAGATAATGTAATATGCAAAGGATTGCACTTCAACGTGACATTTATTAGGAGGTGTTTTTTGGAGCTTAACATATTTTTGAGGTGCCTGAAGTGCCCTGTCTCTCCCAAAGATTAGGAGTTTCCAATGGACAAGAATCAAAAGATAGGACAGTGCATGTACAAGTTGCAAAACCCTATCTCCATTCCTCGTAGTCGTTACAGGTTAATTCACAGCAATGATTTTATTCCCTATTTCCCTGTAGTCATAAAACAAAGTGGAAAAAAGGAAAAAACAATTAAAAAGAATCAAAGGGTCAGGAGTTTTCTGTATAAGTTTGCCTTGAAAATAATTTTCTTATATTTTATCTTCATACAATAAGTATGTTTAAGCCAGTGTATGTGTAAATCAATGCCAAGACATTTTAGTTGTCAATTGTGTTGATGGTAAAAGCTAATGAGAGATGCTGCGTAGATCGCATTAACTACTGAACAAGTTTACATTTGTGTGATTTCCTTTGGTGTTTGTGATCTGCATTGAAAGGCAATTAAAACATACATAAGTATGGGTTCACATATTTACATGTAATTGCCAAACTTTGAAAATCAGGAACTAATATATGAAGCTGTCACTAAATAGATCTTTATGCCTACAATTACCTGATTTATATAACATATGGTAGCTAAATCATGGTCACATAATTTTTAATTGAAATACATGAGTGTTTCTGGCATGAAAAAATGTAATCTTCTCGTGATGCATCTATCAGAAAGTGAGGAAAAGGTACTTGGTTTCCCTTCCTTGTAACACCTAAACTTACATTTTGCTATAACATGACTGCATCATTTCAGCTGACTGACTTCAATGAGGAATATGGTGACTAAATGGCTTGGGTCTTGACAGACTCAGGGAGTTGGCAGGTGTTAAAGAAACAAAAACCTTATTGACCATTTCACACATAAGCCTGGAGCTCTGAATTGCTACCCAACAATGACATATCATTTGCATGTTTTTACATTCATTAGACTTCAGACCACTCTGGGTTTGACTCTTATTCATCTGCAAAGGAGAATCGCTTATTTCTTGCTTTTAAAAGGGTTACATGTGCATAAATTTAAATCAGGTTTTCATTTTGAAATTGTATGATACAGTTAAAAGAGACACTCAGATCTATGTACAGTATCTAAATGAGATAGTAGTTAGGAAAAGCTGACAACTTATGTTAGAAGGAATTTAGTATATTTATGCCATCTTTTCTGGTTATTTCTTATAGCTGCATTGCCTCATGCTTAGCAATTTGTCTTTCATAACATTTTCAATTTGAGACAGAAATACGCTTAAAAGGATGTATTAAACATTCACTCCTTTTTTTCTTGAAATTAGTTCAAAATTGGTTCTGTCATAGTAGAACATTTAGTGAGCTAAACCTTGTTTAGGCAAACAGCTGAAAGATACCAAGGTAGTAAAAGGGGGAGTACAGTGAATAAGCTCTGCTGTTGTTACTCTACAGAATTATTAAACCATGACCTCAATACCATCATGTCTTGAATTAATGTGCCATTTAAGAAAATGACAGAGTAGTAGAGCTCCACGGAAAAATTTAATAGTATTGGTTGATCTAAAAGTGTAAACAACGTAACAATAAATGTGAAATTTCAATATTCTAATTACAATGGTTAGCTTTAGCTCTCTGTCTAGACCTGTGTTATGAGTAGAGGGCAAGTGGCTACAGTGCCTGGACAAGGTGGAAGACAGAAAAAATGACATTTTCTTTCTAATGTGGCTGCTAATTTCAGTGTCTCCTTTTTATTACTGATGATATTCTTTGAAAACTGAAGAAAATAATGAATTAGCTAAGTAGGAGATTAGAAGTGTCATTCTCATGGAGAACTCTTTTATGGGAAAATAAATTCAGTGCAAGACATCTGGAAGGCAAAAAATGTTTGCTAATTAAAGTTATTTTTGTCAAGTAGAAAGAGAAGAAGAGAATAGCTCAACTGTGCGCATGAAAATTCCTTATCCTTCTTCATTTTGAACATAAGCATATTAGTGTTTATCTTATTTCATCGTAGTTTCATATTCTATATTAAAAAGGCATAATGATGCAAATGTAGCTGAGAACAAAAGTGAGAGAAGGACAGAATGAATTTCAGAACTCAGCAGAAATATGCAAAATATAATACAAAAAGGGGGGAAAAAAGAGATCCATGTGCTGGAAGAGCAAGAGTATGAAAGGTGAATTGTAAAATGATGAAAGAAAATGCATGGACTGCTATGCAACAGAAGGTATGAAGGAACGGACTAACCACATTAAATAAGGAAAATTATAGAACTGCAAATAATGGGCCACATTCTCCCCTGGATAAATTTATGTAGCTTCACTGATTTTGGCCTCAACTATACTTATTAACTTTGAGATCTATAGTAGCTATTTCCCTGTGGAAATTAAAACAAATAATTCACCAGATGGAGACATAGTTGAACTCTTTGCATATATGCTGTATCTAGCATGGGGGTTTCCTTCAGATTTCGGACTTGCCCGGGTTACTGTTATAAATCTTCCCAAAACGTGCACTGATATTATCCTTAAATTAAAGTCATCCAACAAGCCTGTGGTTCTACAAGCACAGATTTCCCTAGGAAGCAGCATGCTTAGCAACACTGGTATCCATGGCAGTATCTACCATGTAAGAGTCTAAATGTGGAAGCGCTTTTCTCTTTCACAGCTTTTTGTGTCACTATAGTCATGCTGCCTACCACTGGTTCCAGTCCTCATTCATAGCTGAAGCTGGACTATGTGTAGACACACAGAAAACCTGGTTGGAGGGCTGCACTTGCCTCATATTGCTAGTTGGAGATTGTGGGGTCAGGTGTGGGGAAGAAAATTGCTTGGTGACCAACACAGAGGCCACTGCAACTGTCCCAAACTTACTGAACTTCCCAGGCACCGACTGGCAAGACCACACAATCCCCTGAACCTGAGTTAACCTGGGTTGCAGTGCTTTCAAAGGCAGTTAATGACCTTTGAAGCCCTATGTTGGAAAACTGTGTAGCATCTTTACAATGAACTACAGCGGCTTTTGAGGGATGTAACTGCACCATGCCTGCCTGCGAAGTGGAGATATGATGTCCAGGTGTAACTTGGCCCACTCCCTTCCTGAATACAATTGACTGAAGCCTGTTATGCATCTCAAAGCCTTTTAAAATGGGAATATTTTCAATTCTTTTTCTCTCAGCCCTTTTATGTCAGGGTGGTCACTGGCTTCTTTCCTCTTAGTTATGGCTTTTAACTCTCCCATACAGCACTTGTGCTCTCCCCCATCCCCCAAAGCCTCTGCATTTGGGCCTTTGCCACCTCATCTGTCTCACTTCAGCTTCTTCCCATGTTCCCAGGCCTCTGTTTCATCTACTGGTTCTTCTCTCTCACTCTCAGCAGCTGCATGCTCTGGCCTCTGCTGAACCAGGGTGAGGACAGCATCTCCCACCCCTCCCTGGGCTGCTGGCCTCCGCCTTGGCTTCTGGCCAGGATGCTTCCCCCTCTGCTGCCTCTCTGGAGCCAGCTCTCAGCAGCTGTCCCCTGGCTGCCTCGCCCTCAGTCCTGTTCCCATTTTGCACAGGCTGCAGCAGTTGTTGCTCTCTTCCCTGTGCCAGGCATCTGGGGAAATCTTCCTCCTTAGCCAGCCTTTTCCCGCTAGCTCTTAGCAGCTGTCTTTGCTCATGCTTGGCCTCTGCCTCGTACTTTGAGTCCCTCTCTGTGCAGCTGTCTTCGTTCCTCTCTCCCTTGCCCCAGCTTCCCACAACACTGCCTTTGGTGTCTCAGCCCTTTTTCATCCCTTGGCAGTTTCTCCTGACCCACTACGTCTTCATCTTAAGTCTGGTTTGTATCTCATGTCCCACAACCAGGCCTCCACTGTTTTTGGCTTCTCATCCTGACCTAGCTCAAAGGCTGCTTTCCTTTGGCTTCTGTCTGCCATTGGTACCTGGCTTCTCCTATCCCTCCCAAATTTTTCCTCTCACACTTTCTCCTCCTTCCAGGCCCTTTCCTATGGCTCCTGTCCCCTCAGCCCAGTCCTCAGGGCTCAGCTTTCCCCTCTCCACCTCATACAGCGAGAAGTAATGTGGCAGCAGGTCACGTGAATTCTTCCCCTCACGCTTGATTTTTGTGACAGTACGTCACTGCAGTGACAATCAAGTTGTAAGGATGGCCTCTAGAAACATCTGCAAGTTAGGGGACAACGTGGGCCATGGCAGAAATGCTGTTAAAGGGGAGATCAGCACAACCCATCAGAAAATCGGTAATATACATTGGCCATTGTGGCTCTCAGGTTTAAGAAGAACAGAGGCAGTATGAGCAGCTAGAACCGCTGTGAGGTAAGCCATGGTTTGCTGCAATTGCTCCTCAGCAGGCAGGACCCTCTTAGGCGAGGTGAGCAGAAAACCAGCAACCATAACTTGCTGTTACAGTTTTGGATGGGAAGGAGATCTGCCACTACTACCTTGATGCCAGTCCCTGCATAGCCAGCGGTCTGCAGGGGAATGGGCTGTGTGTGCAAAGGTGTGCAGCAGGCTTTAATTTTCTGCCTCAGACTGAGCAAACTGCTTGTTACTGGCCAGGGGACTGGACAATAACACAGTTGTGATGCAGAAGAGATTTCCAGCAGTTTCCACCAACAAGAAAATGACATTTAAAGATAACAGCAGTCTTCTTTTCTGACCAACTAATTTACTTGGTGAGTCCTTTAAGAAGGACCTTTGGAAACTCCAGCTTCACTTTTTTTTTTTTAATCTTGAAGCTTCACTCCTTTTCTTCTTGGGCCTGACAGCAGCAAGCAAGCGGGACTCTTCTTGGTACTACCTCAAGGTAGTCCATCTGCTATTAAAGCCTCAACCTCTCCCTTCCACATCCAGAAAAGCCCAGATGAGTTCTTTTGGAGCCACAGGTCAGACTGCCTTAAATTTTTTTTCTAGGAAGAGGGATACCTGTTCTAAGTTTAAAGAGAAAAAGGACCAGGACAGCAAGTTGGTATAAGGAAGGAAATAAATTGCAGATGTAAAAAGGAAGAAGGTAGGGAAGGACAAGGACCTTAAAGGCCAGGAAGAGCTCAGAGGTTTGCTGAAGATCAGTCTGGAAATGTAAGCTGTGGCAGCAAGGTGGGTTCAGTAACTGGATTTTTGAAGAATGTTACATGAGAGGTTTTTCCAATGTTGAGCTGCTTTGTGGGGCACAAGTATGAGATTCTCTCTGCACATATGCTCGGTTTCCCCTTTCCAATGATACAAGATGAATTAGAAGTTTCTGCTTTGCTTCATCTGGATGAAAAACTGTTTCTTACAGCAAAAGGACTTTAAGACCTAAACCAGCACAAAAGTAGTTGGTTATGAGTGGGGGAGTCTCTGCTAGTTCTGATTTAAAGTGCTAGTTTAGATGGCTGTGATCTATTGTTTAATTGTGAAAGGCCTGATGCTATCTCTTAAAGGTATGAAAGTAGTCAAAATCCATGATAAAGCAGTGGTTTTCTATGCTTAGCTGTATTTGAGGAGAGATGTTGTAGTTGATTTTTTTCTTTAGTGTGTGAATCTGCCTTTCTTTAACTGCTTTGTAGCTTCATTATCTGCTACTAGATGTACCCTGCAGGTGAGCAAAAAAAGCCCTGCAGTCACGTTATTCCCTCCGAAAAGCTATATCCTTCGGAGAATGCCATCTGATTCTGCGGCAATGCAGTGAGTGACTGGCTTGGGTTAAAAGCCTCATGCACAATTCCTGCTGGCTGGCCATTAATCTCCAGGAAAAGCCTCATGTCTTAATTGCTATTGTATAATTAGTAACCTTTTCCATCTAACTGATGTTAAGCTGAGACAGTAATGTGCCAAGTCACCATCATTCTAAGTAAATGAGGATCTAAAAACACTGCTATAAAAAGTGTGTGACGGTGAAATACTTGCTTTTTAAATACTTCTTTACTAAGTCCAGCACCACCAGTGTCATGTGGCCAACTCTAAAAAACCTACAGAACTGCTACAGATTACTGCAGTGCAATTGGCTGGACAAAATAGTCCCTAATTTTGAAAATATAAAATTATCTAAGTCTTCTTATACAACATATGTTGTGAAGGAGTCTAAGGTAACTGTCTCAGTTTGAGATTTAGAGAATATGGAAGTGAAAGTAAGGGAAGATTTTATGTTAATACAGCTGTGAACTTCAGGGCAGGCAAATGTAACTAAGCTTGAAGAAATTTTCCATACTATGTATAGGCAGAGTATTTTAATGTTTGGTATTGGATTAATTGATAGCTCGATATCAGTGGGAAATCTCTGTGGTGTTTAATAGCTCTGTCTGTATTTTCTGAGAAAAAAATTCTTCTCAACATTTATTTTACCAAGCATAAATAGAATTCAGTTAATCAAATCTTTGTATTCAGTGTGATTGTGAAAAAATTCTAGAAAAATAGATAGAGCTAGCTGCCAGGCTGAATAATTGATCATAAATAATTGTGAGAATATACACAGAAAAATCAGTGAATGTGTTTTCTTCACTCTCATGTAACAACTGTATCTGGCTAAACAAATACTATAGAGATGAACATCTGTTTTGCTTTAAGACAGTTTTTCCTGGCGTATTTTCCCATGAAATGCAAGCATAGATGAGCACAGGATCAGGCCCAAAAGGTTTGTTGGTGTATATGATCTTGTGTAGTGCTGAATGTCTTGTTGAAGACTCTGCTGTTCAAACATGTTTATCTGGAGTGCTTTCTTTTCCTGCTTTTAGTCTGTGTTATATGATTAAAATGATGGAAGATTTCAAAAAATAAATCTTCTCAACTGTTTGTCTTTCTGAGAAGAGCTTGAAGAATTCAGATGAGTCAGCAAGTGATATTTAAATAGTTCCTCATTTTATTCAACTGGATTATTATATGACATGCTTAACGCAGTGTCAGTTAGTGGGTTTTCACAAACGTTCATGTCTGAAATAGAGAGGTCAGAAGCTCTACCACCCTCAGTGTGCTGTCAGAAACATTTTTTAGTTCTTTCATTTTCTACTTATTAAATTCTCTAGGTTTAATCTGAATTCTTGGTAATAATTCAGACATAATTTGCCTTTTATGTTTTGAAGAAGCTTCTTGGAGTTTATTACAGATTTTCCGTGTTTTAATGAATTTCCATTCCATTTTTAACATTATTTTAATTCTTCTAGTGATTCTTTTAAATGAAAAGCAATTTTTTTTCAGTTCATATGACATTTCAAACTTAAATGTAACTGAGAAAATATGAAACAGTGAAAACACAATGTTTTAGCACCATTTTAAGAATCATTAATTGATGAAACGTTATTTGACGTTTGTGAGAGTTGTGCTTGTTCCCTATGGTTTCACTCAAGATTTTGAACATTCAGAAAGTTCAGAAAGACATTTTTCTAACTAGTTCCACCTAGTGTAATAAAGCCCTCATCTCTATGGAAACTTTACCTGCTATTTTAACGTAATTATAAGGATGAGAGAATAATCTATTCTATAGTTCCTTTCCTCGTTCTAATCATCTTGAAAAACCATTTGATGAGCAAAACTGATGCAGTGTCTGGACAGCACACAAATATTATGTTAGAGAGAAAATATCTGTCTTTAAGCTCAACAAGTGTTTTATTAATGTTGTTCCTATCATTTTAAATGACCAGTTTTGGGGTCTTGAGAAAATAAAGGACATTATAAAGAGAAAATGAGAAGGAGAGGAAAGGAAGGCTCCAGATGCTGGTTCTTCAACTTCCTTGGATTTCTTTAACATTTATATTATATTGCTTTTTTATTATTATTCTTTGTAATTTCAGATGAGCCTTAATATCTATTCTGTAATAAATTAGACAGTGCAAATATAATCTCAGTATGCATTCAAAAACAAAATTCAGGCTTCTGGGTTACGGCTATTTTATGGGGATTCATGATACCCTGGAAACAATTTGTATTATAAGTGAAAAGTACATTATTTTGAAAATTTTAATCCCTTGTATCTATAATGATTTCTTTAATTTATCACTCCCCTTGCGAAAAAGCTAGTTCTCCAATTAAAGAAGTTTGCACTGAAATTAAAGGTCACCTCTTTAATCAGCTGAGCTTTTCAAATTACTCAAGGCAGTAATTCTCAGACTCTGTCCACAGCAAACTCTTCTAGGTGGTATAAAGAGATATTGCTATTTTATTCTGCTGCTGTTGTAAAATACTTGGTCAGGTTCCAAACACTATGATCACAGAATGAATTTCCAGATATCTTTCCATTAAACCAATAATCTTTCTTGTTTTTATTGCAGCTGTTTCATATCTTCTGATTTTTTCAAAGTTTTAATACATGATCTTTTTCATTATGAGTAAATGTTAGGTGGTAATCAGATTATGGAACTATTTGGAGAAATATAATAAAGAAACGAGTCTTGAACACTCATCCAATTTTCAGAAAGAGATTTTATAGTTATTCTTTTTCCTCAGAGAAGTTCAGTTAGTTAAAAATAGTCTTGAATGTGGCTGTTTATTTCACCTTGGAGACAAAAAAAACTGCTGCGATAGCTTCATTTCTAACCTACTTATTTGAATCAATGTATTTAAAGAGGTGAAAACCACTAGCGGATGAGGGAAGAAGGGTTGAGAAAATGTGGCTGTGGATGAGAGCCTTAAGCAAGAAATTACTTGCAGAAGGGAAAAAGTAATTGATCATTTGCACCTGTCTCCTTAGTAGGTTTCCATTTCACCTTCTGGGCTTCTCCCTCTATTCTCATCTTTCATCCGCTCCCTTCTCTATTCTGCTGAATGTTATTTCTGAATAAGTTTTAAATTAAGAAGATGTAGATGGCTGGTGCAGAGCAGAATTGGCTGTGAGGAGGAAAGCAAAGAATCTCTTGCAGGGATAATATAAAGGTAAGCCATTATAACTTGGGAAAACAATAATTGCCAAACAGGCTAGTGTTTAGTAACAGTTTTTAAGTACATACCTCCAGAAATGTTTTACTGTACAGCAAAGATGATGAAAAAAGCAAAAGAGCTGCATGATATAGGGCTGTACCTTCCTTCTATGCAAGAGGAAATCTGGCAAATCACATAAGACAATTTCACAGATCTGTGCTGATCGAGAACTGGGGAGCACAAAGAAAGTGTGAAGCACATCCCTGTGTTCTCTTAAGTGTAGGCCTTTTACCAGGACCGCTGGTAAGCACCGGATACCACTAAAGAATATTTATGGTGATAACCACAGTTTAAAAATGGTCATTGAAAGAGCAAACATACCAGTAGACAGGTCTAAAGAGGGTAGTTTGGAGAAGCTGAAGCACTTAATGACATTTAGAGTTGTTTGTTTTACCTTTTTCCTGTCTTACCCAGAAAATAGAAAAGGCCTTTAATTCACTACACAAATCATCATAATGCACTTAATTTGATTTATTCCTGTGTACACTTATGTTATGTCCAAAGTCAGCCTTGTTATTTTAGAACATTAATATTCTTTGGAGAAATCTGCCCCATCACAGTGAGTGACTGGCTGGGTTAATGGTGCATGGCACAGCTCCTCCTAGTTAGTCATTAATCTCCAGGAAATGCCCTGTGCCTTAATTGTTATTGCTTAATTAGCAACCTCTTCTATCTAAACAAGTGACATACGACCTGAAATAACAATGTACACAGCAAAAGTCAATTTCTCTGAGCATTTGAGCTATACTATAAGCAGATTCTATGCAAGTAAAACAAGGCATGAGAAGTACGTATCTGTTCAAATAACATGAGGATGTGACACTAAAATAACATTCTGCAGAGAAGAACGTTTATAAAATTGCATGATCAGTCTTTTGTCAGTTGTGGGGTGTCACTAGTTGAAATCAGTGACTAACCTGATGCCTGTAATTTAAAGAGAGAGGCTGCATTTGCCTTATTCCTCCTAACAATTCAGTGTTTCATATTTCTAATCAATAGTGCCATTGTTTTTTCAGTCTGTCAGTGGTTAGCCATGGTTTTAATTACTGTGTGCATGACCTGTATAAATGCACACACAAACTCAGGGTACATTCCTACATGGGATGTAAGCTAGCATTGTTGCATAGACCTTGGGTCATGGGAATCTGTTCTCTGCACTCTTGGCCATTAACTTCTTGTTTCTGCACTTTGTTTATTTTCTCCATTCCTTCTCTACTTTTAAATTACTTCCTTTGATTGTGACCCTTTATAACAGAAAGCAATTCTTGATAAATGCATATACAGTACTTAGGCCGTATAGGAATTTTACACAATTCTGGAAAATTGTGTAGGGAAACAACACAGTGTCAAATAAACTTTTAGGATCTGAAAGTAGACTTTTGTCTTTGCAATTGTGTTTATAAATAAAAGGTAAGTGCTTTATTTGTTGAAGACTGGAAATATATACAAATGATCTACCTATTAATATATCAGTTTGCGTCTTCTGAATTTTGATATTGCTTGCCTAATAATATCTTGACTCATCTGATACTTTTGCATGTAAAATAATAACATTATGCAAATAACTTGACTGCTTTCTTTTCCAGTTCTGATTTTTTTTTTTTCTTTTTGGCTAGAAACTTTCATGTTAGTTGTTCATCATCAGTATAATTCAAACTCTGTTGAAGTGAATTGAAGTATACGCAATGACTTACAAGGGCTCAGGTTCTTGAAAATTATTTTATAAATGTAATTTTTGTGAATGTAAACAGATATGTACTCCATTATTTAAAAAGAAAATTTGATTACTTGGGTTACAAGCCAAAGGAACTTCATAAATGTAGATGGATCAGCACATGTGGAGTCTGAGTTATATTTCAGTAATAATTTTTCACACATTTTTTTGATTCACCAAATGGCAGCCCAGCTGTTCTATTAGCTCCGTAATACAACAGAAAGCCATAGAATTGTTTGAGTTGGAAAAGACCTTAAATGTCATCTTGTCTAACTTCCTGGCAATGAACAGGGACATCTACAGCTAGATGAAGGTGCTCAGAGCCCCATCCAGCCTGACTGTGAAGGTCTCCAGAGATGGGGCTTCCACCACCTCTCTGGGAACTTGTTTCAGAGCTTCACCACCCTCATTGTAAAAAACTATTTTGTTATATCCAGTCTAAATCTCCTCTGTTTTAGTTTGAAACCATTTCCCTTTGTCCTATCACAACAGCTATCGTAAAAACAAACCTATCCTAATCTATATATTATTGCCAATGTCTGTCTGGTTCTAATATTGAAGAGCAACTTAACAAAACTGAGGACAGAGCAAACAGAAACTACTATGCTCATGTTTGCTGTGCTATTGGATTTTGTCAACTTCCGTGAATTAGAAATATGTATGCATAATTTACATTTTTTCCGTTTTAATGCAGCACAGTAGTCACAGAAAAATTGTGGAACCCGAAATGGAAGCTGTTGTTGTCCCAAGTGTGCACAGAGCCCTTTAGCAGCTGTGCCTAGTTTTATTTTAATTCAAACTGTGGACAGGATATTCAGCTGATTTGAACTAATGGGTTCTATTGCTGATTGGTCTTCAAAGTCTGTTTTGCATTGACTCATCTGTTTATTTACATTAAAAATGAAAAATTAAAAAAAAAAAAAGTGAACTTCCTTTAACTGGGAAGTGTCTATTGAAAACATGCAATACAAAGGTTACTGAAAGAAAGCTGAGTCTGCTTTTTTGAAGTCTGTTTAAAACTTCTGCTAGTTAAAAAAAATTACAAGCAAGACCAAGTTCACCTCGTAGCTGAGCACATACATAGTTAGTTTTTGTCCATAACAATACTAGAGAAAGTTATAAATGAGTAAAACTATGTTTTAATATAAAATATATGGGCAACAAAAATGCATTAATAATTTACCATACTCTGTGAATATCATCGTTATAATTGTTTCATCTAAATGCTTGGCAAACACAGCTAATATCTATTCAAAAGAGTAATTTTCCACTCAGAAAACTTCTTGTAAGCACACATGCGAAGAACTGCCAGGAATACAGTGTTTTCTCTGCAGTTCTCCCTGGCTGTGTTCACATAGTGAGGGCAGAAGCTTTAAAAGCATAGGAAATTAACAGCTGGTGTCAAATCCACAATTAGATGCAGAAAGATCATCTTCTCATGAGAGTGGAACTTCAGGATTATTACGTCGTTGTAATTATTAGTTTTCTTTTTTGAGTCTTAAAGCAAAAGCCCTTTGTAATTTAAAGCAAATTTCTACAATCGTCTTATTGTTTTAACAATGACCTGTTTTTTAATGCTGTGTGAGCTGCAGTGCTCTCTTCTTCGTAATTAAATAAAATGAACTATGTAGACTGGGCAAGCCTTGTTAGGTAGGTCAGCTGACTTCAGAGCCAAAACCTGCAGGATTATGAATGTTCTAAAGAAAACGAAACTATCCACAAGATAGTTAAGTGATACGCGCAAACCTAATTAGTAAGTAATATGCACTTATTAGTAAATAAAGGAGTAGAAATGCAGCTAAACAAAAAGATAATAGGTTTACATGCCTGTAACTATGGTGTATTTCTCTTCTATTCATGTCATTTTGGCTTGCTTCTTGTCTGTATGGTGTATTGATGAGAATCTTCTTTCTGTTCCAGAAAGTGTTGATGCTGTATGTTTCTGTTAGATTCTTTTTACTGTTAGTTTCTGTTAGATGTCAAAAATTTAAATTCATGTAACATGAATGTCATTAAAATATTTATAATTATTAGTTTTGTTATTGCAATCGAATTTAAATATCACTGATGCTCTGATGTTTTGGGGTTTCTCGAAGGAGGAAGTACAAGAGGATTCTAACAACATTTCTCTTAAATATGAATTTGGTATTTACCTTACATCTGCTATATTTATGATATATGTAAAGTTCAGTTAAATGGGATTTTAAAAGTTCTGTATGATTTCACAGAGTAAAAGTACAGACGTTTTTTCCTAAGAGCATAGATACTTTTCTCTCAGAAATAGCACAAAATGTAACATAATTCTACATAAGTTTTGCTATATTCAAGATGCTATCTAAATGAATTGATGCAAACTATAGGGAGCTTGTCTTCAGAATATACAGAAAAATTGTCCATGTCCAGGTATACCAAAGTAGGCATACTCCTTTTCTATAGTCAGAACTATGGATAGCTCTTGCCTTTGTGCAAATGACTTGATACACATATGGCCAAGGGAGAAAAACAGCTAATATACAACTGAGTCCTGTTACCAATATCAAGTCATTATAAACAAGTAAATGCTTGTATGTAGTAGGATGTAGAGGATCAGTACGGCTATTCATCAGTACTTTTTACTGTAGCTATGCTGCATTTTGCAGAAAGATCCATTTAAAATCAATCTTACTTGGGATTGTCATTCTTTTTACCAAACCAGATGGCACAGAGAAACTGTACGTTACTGATCAGATACCATTCTTTATGTATTCAACCTTCAAGAAGAATATTCAGGATGAAAGTTGTATTTTCTATTTAATTCTCATTCCTTCTTTCAGTTCAACCTGACCTTCAATGTTTCAAAATTAAAGAATATAAAGAAATTTATACAAAGCATCTATCAGTTATACTTCATCAATATTTTGATACTTCTTGAAGCCTAAAGTAATTCAGTCTGCTTTTTAGGACATTGTATATTTTGAAAGGTTCTTGCAAGCGAAGGCATACTTTATTTGTAGTTTTTAAGTGCTATTTGTTTCAATGCCAATTTATCAACTAGGACAACACAATATAGATTTTTTATATATTTGTGAAAAGGTGTGTCTTGCTGTCTAAAAATCTTTGCTATAATCCAGTAAACATTAACAATACCAATGTTCTTGTCCAAAAGATGTTAAAGGATATGTTTATAATGTGGGGGGGAAAGAATTGAAATGGAAATAGCTTTCTGCCTTTTGCTATAAAGCAAACATGAATTCATTGTCTAGAAGGCAAAGGAGAAAAAAAAAAGGCTTGTGATAAAACCATGTCTTAAGCCCAGAAACACAAAAACTAGAAATGGCACTAGCCTTTTTCCTTTCATTAGTTAGCTTTTTAAAAAGTGGATCAGAAGAGTGTAAAAATACATTTTTGCTGCCTTATGCAGATGAATTATCAGAATGCTCTGAACCATTTCGTTTAATTAGTGATTTAACAAATCTTTCTGAAGACACCTGCAGAAGACAATCTTTAAAATCTTTTTAAAAATTATTAAAGATTAAATAATTATTACTGTTATAACTGCTATAATATCATATAGTACCAGAAATATTTCTAGAATCTCAAGTAAAAAATTTTAAAATCATTATTTTTTGAAATGCTTTCATCAGTGAGACTTTGTTTTTAAAGATGACAGCTATACCAGACTACTTTCTTATGTATCAGGTACAGTGATAACTAATCCCATAACATTTAAGTATAGAATACTGTGTAAAATTGGATGATAAGGTTATGGTTAAGTAGTTTATTAAAAAAAAAAATAGCAAAGCTATAATTACTCACAAGAAAAGTGAACATCTCATATGTATATGCTTATGAAAGATATGTGTGAAATGCACTACTGTACTGCACGCTGTATACAGTTTAGTGCATTACAGTTTGACAGTTGTTAACTGACATAAGGAGGGATGAAGTAGATGTCATTTCTGTACAGTATCTCGTGGCATCTTATTAGATTCCCAGTGGCTTGCTATGGACATTAGGAATGGTAGGAAAATATAAGATTGCTTCTATGTACTAGAAAAAGATCTTTGGTTCTACTGTAGGACAAGAAAATGCTGAAATTTGTGAATTTCATGCTGATTGATATTACTGTACATAATAAAGTAGAATACTTTAATTACATCCTGGGATGATGTAGACTATTAAGGAAAAATGTTAACATCTTCCTAGCAATGTAAGCTAAAATCATGTACAAATAAGTGTAAGATCTTGAACACAGAGACTCTTGCCTCTTAAGTTTGTCTACACCTTTGGCTGACTGAGAATTATGAGTACTGTATGAGTCTTCAGTTACAAGACATTCTCAATTGCCAGATGTGGATTTTCTCACAAAAATTTTAATTTCTGAAATGCAAGTTTAAGTACTGTGAATGAAATATTCTTGAAGGAGATTACATATATTTGCTAACATTAAAAGTGAAAGCATACATTTGGCAAATTTAAACACAGATCCTATCATCATGACTGTATGGGGAATTCTTCCTCAAAACCCCTTAAATATTAAATGTGAGTCTAACTTTTAGTTTGAGTTCTGCAGCTCATAATCCTGTTGTCTGAAACCATATTTCCAGTATAATTGTGAGAATTAAGTTTTAGCAGCGAATATTCATTATTTAAGAAATCAATCTAGGAGGATCCTGATTCTGATCTCAAAATAGTTGTTTTCATGGTATTTCAAATCTATTTTTCCCAAAAATGCTGCACAAACAAAACCAAACGCATCCTTAGTTGCATATACTAATTCTGCTAGTTTTAAAAGGCATGAAATACCATAATTTACGGATAGTGATGCATTCTTTTTCAAATGACTTCTGATAAATGACATATATACAGGGAGATGAGATTTTTCCCAGATGCATCATTGTAGTCGTCGCATGGATCTTTTTAAAAGTTCTGGTGCCACCAGTGTTTATCTGGCTCAAATCAGAATCGTTATTTTGCTAATTGCAGAGCTGCCTTCAGCTGAACACAGATATGATCCTGTGCCAGTATATTCGTGCTGGCAGAAATCTTCCATATTAGGGAGCCAGAAATATAAAAAAGTCCTGGACTGTTAGTTTTTAGAGCTATTCATTAAAATTCTGTTTAATAAAGGGATATATATCAAAGCATATAACATGCTGCAGGTAGATTATGCCTGTATGTACTTCTTTTTTTATTCCATGCTTACACTGCCTTCACTATGGTCAATATAATACATTGTCATTTATGCAGCTGTCAATTTAAGAATAAAATCAAGCCCCAGGTAAATGCACAAAACTGTTTGCAATGTTTTTAAAAATGCTAATCAAAGATTTGTTGTCATAAACAAAATTGGCTGAATGAGCTTCTGAAGCATGACTAGTTTTATTTGTGTATGTGAAGGTATATTTAAAATACTTTTAAAATGATTATGTAATTAAAAATGATATAGTAACATTGTATAATAGAAACTGTACTTCAGAGGGAATGCTCTTTAAGAGAAAACAGCCTTTTTATGCCTTTAGCAGGGCCTGGAAACAAATCTTGTTCAATGTGCAGCAGGTATACAGCATTTTTGAAGTTTTGAGAAAGAAACTGAGTTATAAGCAAGTTGGTGTGTTTGAGTAGTTGGAATAAAAGATTTGTCCACTGTGGAAAGTCCTGGTTATACTGCAAGTCCAACTGACTAATGAAAAACTTTGAGATTGGAAAATTAAGCAGTAACTAGAAAGGTAAAGTGTTGTCTGGCATATTGAAACTCCAGAGTAGTGTACAATAAAGTTTGTTTGAGACATTGGAAATTGTTAGTCCTGGAAAAATAAATAAATAAATCTCAGAGCATTTTGCTAATTTGCTGGTTTTAGAATAAATATTCAAGCCTGAGTATTCATTAAAAACAAACAAATAAAACAACAGCAACAAAACCCTTTCCCCCCAAACTTTTAAGCGTGCTTTGTAACCTGAAGCACATATTTAATCATGTAGCCAAGAAAACCTATAGATGAGCTTTATAAAACTTCAGCCATTACAGGTAATTCAGTGTTGCAAGCTACCATGGGAGAATATTTCTGAAAATATTTCTGACCCAGAAATTTGTGAGAGAGGATTTAAATTATGGCTGTTATACACTATAAAACATAGAAAGTGAGAAACCACGTTTATGCATTTCAATAATTTATTCTCTGAAAATCAAGTCTGGAAATGCATTATTGATAGTAGAAACAGAAACGAAAGCAGTCCTGCTGAGCACGAAATTAATCAAGGCTGGCAAGTTGGTCAGTTTTACACCACAACTTCTGAAAGTGTTTACAATGCTAATACATAAGGAGAGACTTGTGATTTTAAAAGCTGTTGTGTCACACTTTGCCTTCACCAAGATGCAGCAAACCCTTGCCAGTACAGACATGTTGCTCAGCAAAATGTGAAATTGCTCAGTATTTGCTCAGCAAAATGTGAAAGAGCTGGACAAATTCACATGTAGTCAAGCAGGAGGGCTGTTTGTTAATCGACTTGTTGAACAGCTATTGAGAAGAGAATGCTGTATGTCATGGGAAAAAAAAAAATGTAAATTGGTCTTCCTGGTAACTATTTTTTCCACAAGTTAATGTGAAAATAGCTGCATTAGAATCTACTAGTTTGCTTTTTTTTTTAGGAAATTATGGAGTGTGATAAAATTAAACACTCAACCTCTTTGCTCCAAAATGATACTGTGATCGAACAAGAGATGCTGTATAAAAAAGGACAGCTTGACAATGCAGAATCAAAAAGTAAGAGAGTACAGTGTTTGGCATATTTTCTTATACTTATCTGAAAGTTACCAAAAGTACGTCCTTCAGCAGCATAGAAAATAATCTAAATAATGCAACCAAAGCTTCTTATCTTGGTACTTGGTTTCTTAATGTTATTTGGATACCTTTAAGGAATGATGTAGGGATAGAACTGTGTTGTGATGACTTGAGTAGAAATGGTGTTCTTTATGTGTCTGTCTTTGCTGTATATAAATCCAGCAGAAAGCCAATTTCACTTCACAGAAGATAAATGCCTACATTTCAATTCCTTTTTCAGATACTTGTCTGTTTCTCATATCAAGAGTAAACTATACCAACTTTTAATTCTCATTTTCTTGTGAGAATGCTGAGATGTGAATGATTCAGAATTCCCAAACTGTAGAAAACTAAAGAGATGAAAATAAATGTCCTATATTTTATTTACTAATTCTATTTGTGTGTTTTCATAGTAACTGTCTAAATGACATATCTCGATACTCTTGTAGTTCATTTTCTTCTTTCCATTCTTTTACAAGTCAAAACACTATTAATAGTCTATCTCATTAATGAAAAGAAAACAAAAAAAGTTCCACATCTACCTCATAGTTGAGTACATTTTCACAGGCAAAAAAATATCGAACAGGATATAATGTTATTTACAGGTAACTTTGAATCTTATGTTTTTTTATTTCATTCTTAGCAGCAGTGTCATAGTTTCACATTGTGCATTGGCAGAGCTTTTTGTTTAAAGAGGGTACCCGTGTAGTATCCAAATGGTAACTTATGAGGCTCAAATAGGATATGATAACTGAAGAGCTAGAAAAATAAAAAATTAAGATATGTGAAAGTATAGACTGCCTTGTCAGCATTCTTTACTGCTCTCCCCAAAACTTGGAGTGATGTTAATGCATAGAAGCAGGAAAAAAGGCATATTCATCTTAAGTAAATGGAAGAGACAAGAACCATTGCAGTTCTGGCATATGTACTTCAAAGTGTCTGAGTATGAAGGAATCTTAGAAAATATTATGAAGGTGTTATTTTCAACAGATCTTTTGGCAATAAAGGAGAAAAAAGTTCTATTTATTTGGAAAATGCTCCCAGCTAACTGAATTCCTGAACAACCATGGCAACCAGTAAACTCCTATACCTCTTAATGTAGTGCTTGTAATATTCGTTTCTTTTGGTGCTGTTTCATTGAGTTGAAAGGGGTAGAGCTTGTTAGGTGTTTTTTAACAAGGGATTTTTTTTTTAATTAATAATATCAGTGCTTTAAATTAAATTGAATGTTAAAGATCATGAAATTCAAGAAATCTTTGTGTTTGCAGGAAGACTGGCTTCAAAATGTTTGATTCATTGTGCAGGTAATGCTGGAATATTTAAACTACCCTTCTAATTGTGGGAGTTTACATTAGCTTATCTATTTTTATAATATCTTAGAAAATAATAGTTCTACAAAGCCTATATAAACCTTCACAATATGAGCTGTGTCCATAGACGTTCATGAGCCCTGATAACTTCTAGCAATTTACCAGCAAGTGTATATTCTGACTTTACAGTGTTTCCTTTATGTTTTTCTTTAATATAGTTTTTGTTTTGTTTTGTTTTAAATTCTGTGCTGAGTTTCTCAAAATAACTACCACTGAATCTTTCTTAATTCAGGAAATAATGTAATGGCCTGTGCGTGGTTATTGTGTAATGCATCTCAATACAAAGCTGTAATTTATCTGTTCAAGGTATAAAACAGTTTGTCTTCACACTCTTTTACCAATATCATTTTCCAGTAAACTTTCCCTCGTCATATAATATAAGAAGCCTTTTCCATTTCTTTCAGTGATTCAGTTTTATACTCATAGTAAGATCCAAACCCCACTATGATCAAAGTAAAACGTCACTTGACTTCAGTGGTCTTTAAATTAGATTACTTATGCCTTGAAAAGTACTTTTGTAACATAATGCCTTGAGTTTATTTGCTCAGAAGCATTTTCCGTTATCTTTATTTTCCTTAGTAATTACAGAAAGTTGTGACTATTTTGGAGTTCATTTAACACTGATCACCCAGGACTGGCGTACGAGAGTGATCTGAATCCTGCGCTACTTTTGTAAAGATTGTGGAATTACTTAGCTTTCTGCAGATATGTTGAGACTGCAGAATTCGTTCATGAGATTGCACAGATGAAACCAGACGCATTGTTTATAACTGTTGTATATGGCATTATAACTATTTGCCATTGCTAATGATGAATAGAAGGACAAAAGTCTTAGCAGTATTATATCATTCTGCAACATGAGAAAAATTGCTTAGGGTGCGCACAAGTGTTTAATTCTTTTTAAATATGTCATTTCTGGTGAGCAGGAGAAAAACTGAACTGCTATTTTTATCATCAGACAAATGAAATTAATGACAGCATTGATAATGTTACAGTAGACAGTAGATAATGTTAAATCATATTTCAAAGTAATTATTAACCTTACAAAATCATATTAAAGTTACACTTTTATGATTAAGGACAAAAATTTTATGAATAGATAAGTAAGTTAAGAAAGGAAAACTGCAAGATAGAAAAGCCAGGTCTTTCTCGTCAACTTACCTGTAGTTCCTGGAAGATTTTGGAACAAATATTCAAGCAAATGATTTGTTAGCAATTGCAAAATAAGGAAGTGATGAGTAAAAGTAGATATGTATTTGCCAACAACAAATTACATAAAACTAAATTTTCAACAATTTTTACAGATTGGCAAGAAGCAGTAATGTCACGCATTCCGACAAGTCTTTTGGAACTAATATGATATTCTCTTGTGCAACTGGGAAATCTTGGGCTGGGTTAAATTTCGAAACTCCTACTAAACTCAGTGCAAATTTGGCTGGATAACTGTGTGAATTTCCCGTAATTCTTGGTCAAAATGAAAGGACAAACAGACCACAGATGTCCCTCCTGGAATCAGTTTTTTACTATCTTCCTTTAATCAGCCTGAATGGTAGAGCAGAGAACAAGCTTATTAAACCTGGCTGTAACACAGAGCTGAGAAAGAGAAAGAGCATACTCAAGAACAAGCTTTGAATCCAAAATCATTTTGACAAATTATTATTTTATATTTTGACAATAATTATCAACAGCAAAAGTATGCTGTCCGTACACACCAGGAAAAAAGAAATAGTGAAATACTGTTTGGGAACGAAAGAGTTTGATTGTACTGCATTCTAAACGGGAGTCAGCAAAGCCATGAAGTTGTAGACAATCTAAGGATGTTTTATTTCTTTTAAATATATATCAAATTTGTAAGACACAGTAATCACCCAATTCCATGCACTGCTGTGCTCCAGGCTGGAATTCTGTACCCAGTTTTGAGCATTTTATCTAAATAATAAAGTAGACTTGTAATGGAAAAAGGGGGAAAAAAAAAAAAAAAAAAAAGAATTGAGGTTGCATACCTTGTGGGAAAAGCAGCTAAGAGAGGACCTGGTGGCAAAGATCAAATTAGTAATGGGGTGGTATAGAAAGGAATGAAATAATCTCTGTTCTCTATGATGCATAGGATGAAAAATAATAGGGTTAAGTTGAAGCAATTAAGAGTTACTTTAACCATTAAAAAGAACTTTTTAATGGTCAGAATAGTGTAACACTGAAATTGATGTAATAGGAGTGGGATACGAGAAGATATTAGATAAAAAATTATCCAGACAGAAGCGTAGTTTATTCTACACTGAGGCAAAAAAACATAGTTTTTGCCTCAGTGTAGAATAAACTGGATGATTTGGATGATTCTGTTTTTTTTTTTTCCTTGTTATTTTATGATTCCCTTCATAATGGCAAAAAAAGGTTAAACATTCCCAGAACAGAGTAAAAGAGTTTGCCTAACATCTGGTGACTACAGAAAGATGTCTTCAAATACAGTAAATGCTAAATACCAGATGATTTTTTTTTTTTTTTTTTTTAAATTCTTTGTCACTCCCAATAGTTGGAATGTGGGAAAATTCTACTTGTTCCTACTTGGCTGAACAGCAAGGGGTGCGGGCATCTACCTGAGTTTGTAACTAGGAGGAAGGAGGGAACAAATCAAAGGTGGGTGGATTGTAGAAAAAGCAGAGCTATGGTGCTACTTTTCTGTAATGATTAGAAAGCAGGAGAAAAAAAAAAACAAACAACAACCCATATTCCAGTTTTCTTGATTTGAACATTACAGGGCCATAAGCAGGCCAAGAAATAGCAGTCTGAAGTCTGAAACTACATAAACTTTTGGTGAGCCTGTGTTGCTTCTCACCTCTGTCCTGTTTAGATTCTGTAGTGAGATAAAGATGATGTCTGCTGTTTAAATCCTGTTGTGAGGTAAAGAATAGAGAGGAAGTCTATGGGAATGGTTTGTGTTTACCTCTTTCATGAAGTGGCTTGATGTTTTGGCACATAATGTTATTGCAATGAATAATATGTGGTGCTTTTTTGTTCTGGTTGCTTTTTGAAGACCCTGTAGTTTGGACCCAACTGAACTGAATATTTCTCTTCCTTATTTCTCTCCGGAGAAAATTTCTCTGAGTATGTAACAACATTTCTTCTCTATTACGCTTGATAAGAAGAGATTTTTTAACTTTCCTCTTGGTGGAAAAAAGTAAGTCTTCTTTATTTTCTTCTGTTTGCCATTTGTACTACATATTAAATCTACAATTCTTTCTACAGGAGACATAAAGCCAAAGGGGAAAAGGGAAAGTCTGTGAATAAATTGAATTGGCACTTCCTGAAAATAAGTACTTGTATCCTGGGGTGCAGAAAGATTCTGATTTTTTCTTGTCCTAGTTATTGATAAGCAAAGCTAGTTTTTCTTATGATAAAAAACAATGCAAAAATAGTGGTCTAAATACATTAAGGAACAGCCAGAATCTTTTTTCTAAAGCAAATATTTAAGACAGTAAACTACTTTTATGGACACTTTCCTTCCATAGTTGCCTAGCTGAATAAAATAATGAGTTCACAAATTCTTATCGCATTCAGCGCTGCATATTTTTTCTCACTTAACAAAAAATTTAGAATTAAATACATCATCTGAAAGATCACAATAATTTTCATAGCCATTATGACTTAGAGAAGCAGAGTTACATGCAGTCTAAGCAATTCTGTTACAATACTGTATGGGTCATGAGATACCTCCATAATCTTTCATAAATGATTAAGTGTGGGCATCGACTACCTGTAGACAAAATATTGTATGCCTAATCCTATTCAAGTCTTCTATGCTTGGCTATTATTCTTCATTTTTCTGGAATCAAATTACAATTCCCCTATAGTGTTTCTTCAGCTCAGCTATGAGTGGAAGAAGTCCTAGATGCAGATATTCATTTGGATTGAATGACCCTCACATCAGTCTCAAGCACCACTTGTGCTTGCATGGAAACGTTTACTGCTGAATTCTCTTTCTGCTTCAGGGAGACATTTGTATGTATAAGCTGCTGAGATCCTTCCATGAAAGACACTATAGAATCACAAAGAGGTTTTATTGCTTAACAAAGTGTGGATACTTCATCACTGAACTGAAAAGATTGCTGCCTGCAAAGATATGAATTCAGTGCTCAGAGACTGAGCATACAGAATCAGCTGAAAAGAGAGAATCACTTCTAGCAATCGAGCTCCAAAAATTAAAAAGTAGCAATAAACAGAATGAGCAAAAATTAACCCTAGGAAGAACATGTTTAAGTGCTTCGTTTTCCAAAACAAAGTAGTAAGTTAACCTGTAAAAGTATATATTGAAGACAAGATTAAATGGTTTGTTTTGGCACTACTTGTGTCCTTTAACGTGACTCTATAATTGTTCTGTAAACTCCACATTGTAGTCATGATATAGCCATGGCTTCCTGTAACAATCAAGAGCCATTTCTTTCTTTGATATTTGTCTACTAATGATCTTCTGAAATCGTTTTCATCTTTTTCATAATATCATAGCTATGAGATTATTGTTTTTGGAAGGGTGACTCTTATGTCTCTAATGGATGAAAATGCTTTATCAGAACATGATTTTTCAAGGTACTGTGTAACTCCTGCATGCTTTTTTTGATAGCTGTGTGATTGTTTATGTACACGGGAAGTTAAGAGTATGAGTGTGCTGGAGGACCAGTCTATTGAAGTACATTTTGCATCCCTTTAAATGAAAGTAGCAGCATGTAATGTAATTACATATTATATGTAAGTTCACATTCACATTACGTCTTCTAGAGAGGGTCCTGATCAGCAAGGTAACATGTCCCATTTTACTATATAATTTATTTCAGTGTTCAGTTTCTTTGCAAATATTTTTCTTCCTCTTCAAATCCCTATTAAACAAGCTATGTAATATTTTGTTCATAAATCAACATCTTGTCAATGCCTGGATTTGTTGATATTGCACTGGAAATCAAATTTGGGCATATGGGTTTGCTAATTTTTTATTGAAAATTGTGCTTGCTTAAGCTATGGATCTTATATTGGTATATTGGTCAATAATACATACCCAGTACTGTAATTCCAATAGCGGGGCAACCTGACAAAAATATATTGTCTTGGAAACATTTTTTTCTTAAGCATTATTGTTGTTATGACTGTCTATAAGTTAATACTGTGTTTTCCAAGCCAGCCGAGTGTTTTCTGTACAATTGCATATGAATTACTACTCCACATTGATGAATGGGTGCAATTTTTATCCCTGGATATCAAGCTCAACTAGTGGAACTCTGACTGGTAAACTGACCTCCAGCTTTCCCTTATAGCTATCAATCATTTTCTATGCATTGTGCTAGAAGTACAATGCAAAAATACTTCAGCTGGTACATTTAATCACAGCTGTATTCACAGCTTGAACAGAATGCATTTGCACTCACTTTTGAAGGGAAAAAAAGTCAATTATCCAGTTATTGTACCACAATCTGGAATTACAATTCATTTTTGAACAGAAGATCTAATGAAAAAATAGCAAACAACCCACCTTGGTGTAGTTTCTTTCACATGACCATGAGACATACTCAAAGAGATATACAGGAATATATTTGAAACTGTTGTTTCCTTTAAATGGCTCCAGTAAATATGTTTAAAGAAAAAAGTGTTTTGGACGCTTTATAATTCTTCATAAAATAATTGTGGGAATGACTCTTGGAAGAGCTCCCAAGGTCACCGAGAGCCATGGCTTTGTGCCAAGTAAGTTACACTGATAGGCACTTAATTTTCCAAAAGAAATTGCTGTTCTTCCTTTCCTCTTCTGTTTTTTTTTTTTTTTTTCCATTCTTCTCCTTGCTCTTGTTATCCTCCTCCTCCTCCTTCTTCTTCTTCTTCCTGTTCCTTTTCTTCTTCTTTTCCACTTCTTTCATTTGTACTTAGTCCTTATATTTGCTAGGAAAATTGCTAAATTCTATGAGAGAATAAACAATTTAAATATGTGAGTGGGGCAACTTTTATGTGTAAATGATACGAAAATGTGTGTCACTGTTGCAAAGATGATTAAGCTCTCTATGCAAATTTCAGTTTTTAGGGCCCATTCCTGTAATCACTGAATTCAGTTGCAAAATTCCAATTGACTTGAAATTCCCAGTGGAACTTTTATCTAATTTGTAGAAGTACAGATGATGTTATTACTACATGGTGAACTTCAGTTTTCCTTTGCAGCTATCACTGTTTTCTTCCAACATGTGTAAAACTTCTCTTTCTTTTTTAAATTTAATTTTATCTTCTCTTAGTTTCCGGAGAAACTGGGACGTAGAAAGCATGTGTTGTTTTCACCAAAGTTAAATCTGTACTTCACTGTTTACTGGATTTGACTTATGTTCTTACTGTTTATGACTATAGCTATTTCTTACAATATTTTGATGAATGAGAAGAAATAGCCAAACCTGAATTATATCATTTTTCTAAATGCCTTTCTCATCTTTTTATGCTCTGAAGTGTTTGTAATTGAATGATGCAATTCTAAGACAATTCCGATTTAAAATGTGTGTGAAGGTTTAAACTGGGGATTTGAACTTGTGTTGTTAGAGACTTGAAACCAGTCTGCATATATTTAAAGCAGCTCTCTTGTTTCAGTGGAGTTTTGCATAACCATATATTTCCTCAGAACCTGAGCTTTTCCATTGCATACTCACTTAAATCAATTTATATGAAAAATTTATTTGACCTATTTTAATAACTTCTGTACTGTAAGTCATATCTAAATATGTGCATTTGGAGGCATTCACAAATAAAACACATGAAGATGATATTATCAACATTTTCTGTGTTGCATTTGTTTCAGCTTATAAAACACTGATTTGGACAAACAGCCTTGACTTAATCTGTGATATGCAGCTTGGTGCAGCAGCAACTATACACTTGAGATAGCACTATGCTCATTTTTACTACAACATAAATCTAGGTCTTAAAACCATTGTGGTAACTTCCATTACACTAAAAGATATTGATTAGATATGCTTCCCTGTCAGAAAGAGTGGACTCAAACTCAGAGTACCAATGATTCTCCACGCAATCTCAATGGGAGCTGCAGATGCCAAGTACCAGCTAGAAGCTAAGCCTTGAAAATCAAGGAGCAATCCAGATTTTATCCAGGCTCTATGAAAGAATTTCTATTTCTGGAGTACTGCACCCACACCTGGGGCACCCAGCACAAGAAAGCAATAGAGATGTTGGAGCAGATGCAGAGGGGGGCATGAAGATAAGAGGGCTCTCCCATGAAACAGGTTGAGGGAGCTGAGCTTGTTCAGCCTGGAGAAGAGAAGGCTCTGGGGAGACCTCCTTGTGGCCTTCCAGTACTTGAGAGAGCTTGTAAACAGGAGGGAGACCAACTTTTTATGTGGTCTGTTTGTGATAGGACAGAGGGGAATGGTTTTAAACAAAAAGAGGGAAGTTTTAGATTAGATATTGGGAGGAAATTTTTTATTCAGAGGGTGGTGACTTGCTGGCACGGGCTTCCCAGAGAAGTAGTGGGTGCCCCATCTCTGAAGGTGCTTAAGGCCAGGTTGGATGGGGCCCTGGGCAGTTTGATTTAGTGAGTGGCAACCCTGCCTATGGCAGGGGAGTTGAAACTGGATGATCTTTAAGGTCCTTCCAAACCCAAGCTGTTCTGTGATTCGGTTAATCTGAATGGCTTCTAAAGAAAATCCAATTTTACGTCAGAAGAACCATTCCTGTCCAGTTTTTCTAATCAGTTTCTTACTCTACATTTACTTGGTTTTGATTACCTAAATTTCACACTTCTCACATTAGCTATTACTGAAAACAGGAAAAACATACTTTTTTAAGTGAACATATCCTGTGTTTTTTAAATAAGTTAATTGCAGTGTTGCTTAGGACACACCTTTATATGTCTTTTAAATACATGGAGATATCATTGATACAAGATGAAAAAGAACCAGTTGTTTAAAGGCTATGCCAATACTCTAACCAGAAGGTGATGTATTTTAAAAATTTCCCCCACTATAGACAACTGTGATAACTCACTATAGTAGTGCAGGCTGGAGGAAAAATGATTATTGTCAGTATTGAATATTAAGAGGTACATGCAAAGGGGTAAAAAACAAAACAAAACAACACAGCACTTTGGATTTTGTCACTCTAAAATAATTTTGGATACAAATGCTTTTTTCAGGGAGGGAAAGTTGGTTTGTTTTAGTGGAAGTAAAATGTGGTGGCTGTTCCACATGCATTACAAGCATGTTATCAGAAACGTGCTTTGAATTTATTCATTTCTAATAAGTAGATGATTTACCAGCATTAGATATACTTCATTCAGACGCTTTTGGAATAAGTATCTTATCTCTTAATGTGAGAAAGCATTTACTGTAAGCTGTAAAAATCAGAATAAAAAAATAGATCAAGCACTTTTTAGCTTCATATCTAAATAGTCTTTGCAAATGAAATAATTTGAGTTATGTTGTTAGTGGCCTTTGTACAGTCCTTTCATAATTATATTTTGAAACTAATTATGGAACAACAGTTCCTTGAAATATTTTCTTTAAGCAAAAGAAAACAGAATTTCAAAATCCTATAAATTGATAGTGCTTTTAAAAGTTTCATAAGCATCTTCATATGAAATAGTCTTTGTTTTGTTGAATTGTTGATTTTCCTGAAATTCAATGTTACCTATTTCTGTCCCTTGGAATAATGTGACATTTTGGATCAGTTCTGTGTTAGTAAAGTAAAACAATTTTCCTACGTTCATCGTGAAGATTGCCCTCTGTTTCAGTTTTGGTACATATTAACGATTGGACCATAGTGTATCATTTATTGTTCACTCTGTTGGCTGTATTCATTACATTTTACACACCTTACATTTCATAAAGTACTATTATATGAATAAATGTGCGTATGTGTATATAGTCTATGTGTTCCATATAAACACAGATGCACCTTGCAGGAAAGTATTCATGACAATTTCACCTCGTTTAGATATGAGTTTCTCTCTTAGTAGATGGCTAGTTGCTTAGGTTATTCCTTTATTCCAAGGTCCTGACTGGAAAAAAAACATAAGAAGTATTTATGATTTGTTTGGAAGTTCTGTTAGTTTGATTAAATACATAGGTTATATAATACATGATCCTTACATTCATGATTGTAATTCTTTGAATTGCCTAATAGTGTGAATAGTCTACTGGGGAGAAATTTTAATTAGGATTTAGATGTTGGAGTTTTGCCACTTGGGGAACCTCAGTATTATTCCTCCTCATCATATATAAAGACTGGGAGGCAGATTTGTATGCTCATTTTAATAATTGACCAAGATTCAAACAAAATTTATGTTACCTATTGGGGATTACCTTACAGAGAAGTATTTCCCCTGTAGGACGGTTTGCTTTCTCCACGTGTTATTAAAAAATTGTTTGAATAATATAAGAAATATCATCTGATATCATGCTTAAGAAGTAACTGCAGAAGTATACTATAATAAGAAGAACATTCAGAACATTTCAAAATTTGTATGATTTTCCATATTACTCAATCAGTAGTATTTATGTCTCCTTGGCTATTTTCTTCTGCATCTAAACTTTTAGAAGTTCTCATCCATTTCCTTCTAAAGTTCTATCTGACTCAGTGCTATCAAAAGCGATTACAATATTTCCTATAGTCGCCTTAATGTTTACTACAGGGCAGTGCACTGTCGAAGCAACTTTTGGGGTTTATAATTAGTTCTTTTAGGCCAGAAATAGGTCATCACTAAAGAATCCTGTGCTGATTTTTCATGATGGCATCTACTTTGTCATTCTAACCAGTTTACCATATCTAGAAGAGCTAACAACAGAAAAGATGCTATACCACTTTTTCAATGGCAACGTGCTACCGTGGTGATGTTTTGTGATACGTTGTTTTAGCAGAAAAATGTAAAATGAGTAAAAATTATCACTGGAATATATATCCAAGACATTTATTTCATATAGGAACAAATGTGGTAAGGAAGACTTCAGGAACCGTGAATATTGATTAAACTAGCTCTAATTTAATTAGGGTTCTTTTTATACATGTCCCCAAAATACAACACTCTTGAAAAATCTAATAGCAATAGAAATTTTAGTTGTGCAGTTCTGAGAAGATAACAGTCATAGATTAAATGTTAATGTGTAAAATGTTTTACCAAAGCATGTGAGGTGCAGTATCTCCTTGTCAAAAGCTGCCTTTTTTTAACTAGTTCTCAACCAATGCCTGCAGGTTTTTGATATCACTTAGCCTTAAAAAAGTTACAATATATCTGTTCTTGTGCCAGGAAAATAACTAGGGAACCAGTTCATATCAAAGTGATTAATGGAAGTCAAGCATTGTTCTAAAGCATCTGTTTCCGAGTTGCAATGTGTACAAGTACTCTGTACGCACAGGAGCTCTATCCAGTCATTCATGTTCCTACAGCAAAAGCTATATTGTTGTTCAGTTCATATAAAATCCATGGAGGGAATTTAAGAAATATCTCAATTCTTACTCCAGCTAAGGGAGAACAGGTTTAAAGTGAAGAAATATATACATATTTACTTCTAAAATTTCTTGTAATTAGATTCATTTTCATTATCTGTAATTGCTACTTAATCAGAGCAATGTTCAGGTTGTGCATTGAAATGGTTGTGGACTAGCTGAGGAGAAAATTAAGTTCTTAAAAAACCAAACACATATGAAGATATCCATTTTGTCCATGTGCAGTCACGGATAGCTGTGATTAAATATTAAATTGATGTCATTTTAAACACTCCTTTAGAGCATTCTGCCTTCCATTGTACAGCTCCACTCGTGTCAGAAGGGATTTCCCGTTTAAGCTAGTAGGAAGTTTGTTCTGTACTGTTTAAAAGGCTTTCAAATACAGGTTCAACTCATTTCACATCCACAAAATGAATCTTAATAGTAGCCAAGAAAATTTTGTGGTGACTACCTAAAGAACTACACAGCAAAGTGATTTCAGATATTGTGATTCTATTTCTAATTGTGTACAGTGCGTCTTCTACATTTTCAGCTGCTAGCTGAAGAAAATTTCATCCTAAAGTATTTTCAGCTTCTTGTGTTAAAGGCACAGCATCACTAGTAGCGCCCAAGCATTCTTCATTTCCTGGATACAAGGAAACGAGTGCAAATACAAAAACATGACTGGTTTTGCTTGGTTCCTGTTTTGATATTCTGTTAGTATAGCTAGGTACAATGGTCCATCTGATTGGAAAAGGACCTCTGCCATTTGACCCCTTCACAGCATTTCTACTCACTGTCAGCTCAATGCTTCCTATTACATTAGTGGGGCTAACAGATCGGTTTTGCTGAAAGGATGATTGGACAGGGATTTGATTTCATCTGATAATAACCTAAGCTTGATTTTGTAGCCTATTGTATAGACATAATTGGCTACAAAAAGCACAGCGCAACAGGGAATCAGATTTTCTGAGCTACTTTCTGTTCACGTTTATACCTGAAAAGGCACAACTAGATCTGAAAAAATCTTGATTCCTTAGTTTAGCACCTATCTTCTTAAATGAGTTGTTGAAATCATTTATGATTTTTTTTCAAATTATTTTCAAAGTAGATGTTTTTATGATAGAAATGCCTTTGTCACTCTGCATCACTCTTATAGAATGTAATTTGTTCCTACTATTACTCTCTGCCAGCCTGAACAGTTCATCCTCTATGAAAGATTTTGATTCAGATATATTTGATTCAGAGAAGCATGGCCACCAGGTTGAGGGAGGTGATTCTGCCCCTCTGCTCTGCTCTTGTGAGACCTCACCTGGAGTATTGTGCCCAGTTTTGGGGCCCCCAACAAAAGAAGGATGTGGAGCTGTTGGAGCAGGTCCAGAGGAGGGCCACGAAGATGATCAGAGGGCTGGAGCACCTCCCCTACGAGGACAAGTTGAGAGATTTAAGACTCTTCAGCCTGGAGAAGAGAAGGCTACGAGGGGACCTGATAGCAGCCTTCCAGTACCTGAAGGGAGCCTACAGGAAAGCCAGGGAGGGACTTTTTACAAGGATGGGTAATGACAGGATGAGGGGTAACAGTTATAAACTGAAAGAGGGAGGATTTAGATTAGATATAAGGAGGAAATTCTTCACTGTGAGGGTGGTCAGACACTGGAACAGATTGCCCAGGGAAGTTGTGGATGCCCCCTCCTTGGAAGTATTCAAAGCCAGGCTGGATGGGGCTTTGGGCAACCTGGTCTAGTGGGAGGTGTCCTTGCCCATGGCAGGGGGGTTGGAACAAGATGATCTCTAAGGTCCCTTCCAACCTGAACCATTCTATGATACTGAAAATACATTTTTGTGCCACGTGCACAGCAGGGCTAAGTTGGAGAAGACTCGAAGAAATAATAATAGCAGCAGGAAGAAAAGATGAATTATGATAAAATATGCAACCATGCAAAGCTGACCATGTGTAGTCAGTCCTTGATTCCAGATCATGTGTCCATTCTGCATGGTTGAAAATAAGCTAGTGATTACCAAGATGTCGTAAAGCACAAATCAGTGTAAAGTGCTTAATGCCCAGAGATTTTCAATGGAAACTGAATATTTCCAATGCAGAGAAATAGTCCAAAAAACTACATCGAAAAAGAGGATCCATTCTTAAACAATATCGGGTTACAATATCAGAGTGAAAGACATGGATTTACATTTTATTTAATTTTCTGCTTGTACATGGGAGTTAAAGCATTTTATAAAATATCCTTTAAGCGTTGAGAAAGGAATGTGTTTCTTTGACTTACCTTCACTTATGCAGATGACTTATTTATCCTTTCATTGTCTCTATTATTAACATTACTAAATTAAATCATTAAAAGACCTTTGATTCCACCTTTAGCTCCTTGTTGCAGTTACTGCAGCCATGATGCTGATATATATGAATGCTTGTTCCAGTGACTGAAAAAAACTTTTTTGAAGCTCTCACACACTGCAAGCAGGTCTGGAGTTTAGTGCATCTGAGAATAGCCAGATCCACTTTAGAAAGAATGAAATTTACTAAGGTGGAAAAATAAGGCCATAGTCAAATTTCTTGGGACTGTAATATAATTAAAAAGCAATCTTTCTATATCTACATCGTGATCTCTCCCCTGAGTCCACACAAGTTTATTTAGAAGTCTGGTACAAATTACTAAAAGAAGAAGGCAAGTAACTTTCTAAAACTGTCACTAATGGGAAGTAGCTGAGAAAAATGAACTAAAAAGGTCAAAGATTTGCCTGTTAATTACTGTGATTCCATAAAAGCATAAGTCTATTCAGATATGCAATATATAAAAATGTGTAACAGTAAAATAACAATAGATTAATAGCATTAAATCAGAGCAATGCTGAATTTCACATTTGATACACTTGGTACATCTGTTGGTACAAGATGGAAAAGTGGTAAAGGTGTTTAGGAATTAAACAGCACAAAAATATTCTGCTTCAGAAAAAGTATTAATTTATGTCTTGTTGATTTTCATTCTCTTAATCATCTGTAGACAGCTGGAGAGGGTATTAGAAACTATTACAGCATCACTCGTCATATTCGAATTCTTCCTGGGAAACATTTGTCAGTGATCTCTTTTACCATTGAAAAGGAGGCAGAGATTGGTTTTGGAGGAAAAAAAAACAGTTTGAAAGTTTTAGTGTTTTACAGGGTGTCAGAGTTTTGCTGCTGTTTATGCTCAGTTTGTTCTGACTTTGCTAAAGAGAATTCATAGATTCATAAAAGCTCTGATCATAATTGGCCGTTATGAAGATATTAGTCTGATCTCTTAAATGGCAAAAGGTGGAACTTCCAGTGATTCCAACAGTGTAGCCCAAAAGCATCTGATTTTGAGACAGATTCTGTTAGACAAAGGCTTAGTCTTAAGACTTCAAGAAAGAATTCCCTAGTATTCCCGGTGCTTAATTTATCTTACTTTCAGTTTGAGTTTTTCTGACTATTGATTTCAACATTTGTCTGGGTCAAAGGACTTCTGAGTATCAGGAAACTTTCTCGCTTCATTGATAGTTATCGACTGGGTTCAAGGCACCTCTTAATCTTGTCTTTGATATATTCAATAGATTGATCACCTTAGGGCTTTCGTTTTAAGTCATGGTTGCTGAATTTTCTGAATCTTTTAATGCTGTAAATGACAGTGAGAAAAGTTTTATCCTGCAGCCTCTTCCATTTTTCACATCCTTTTAAACATATGAACACTGTAACTAGACGTGATGGGGGTATTAGTTATGCCACAGAAAGGAATGCCATCTTCTCTTTCTGTTCATTATTTCATTACCTATACATCCAAAATTTGCAATGCCTCTTAGTTGCAGCTTCATACTAGAATTTCATCTACAGTCACTTAAATAAAATTATCTTATTTCACTGTTGATGTACGTGGGATACAGAGCACTCTCCTGAAATGATGGCCTCACCCCAAGTAAATTTGCAGATGTTAGTAGCTTTTTTAGAGGAGTGCTGAATCTGAGGCTTGTCACAGAAGATGTGTCTTCTGTGCTCCTTATGGGTACTGTACCTTTCTCCTAAGTCTAGTACAGGTCGTTCTAGAAAAGAAGGGATCTTCATGGAGATGTAGACAGAAAATGGAGCTAGAACAGGACCAAATTCTGTTTACTCTGAAATCTTACTTTTCCACCAAAAATTCAATTCAGTCTCTATTATATTATATTTCTACCCAGTGCACTGGAAGGTGCCCTGAATGGGTACACTCAAAGCTGTGTGGAATCTAGGCAAGGCTGGAAACATGGGAACTCCTGCTCCCTTTTCCTTTATTTTGTGAATTTGTGTATTCTACAGGTGGACCCCAAATGTGGTTTCATGAGCCTCAGCTGTAGGAAGTGTTCTTTCTCCATTTACTCAATAGTCAAGTAGAAGGCTAGAATATAATCTGAATTCTGTACTAGGTAATGTTATAATACGTTTTGAATTAGTCATAATTACAGTCAAAAAATACAGACTATTTACAGGATTGTGGGGTTTTTTTGTGTGTGTGTTTCTTTTTTTTCCCCCAAAAGTATAAATATATATGCAAGTAATCCTAATAGTATTTGTCAGATACACAGCATTTGAGAAGAGCAGTACTATTAGCCATTGCTTTTCAATGTATTGCTTTAGTTTGAAAAACTGATGGGGCAGACTAAGTCAAACAATTCAAGAGATTCTGGTTGCAGTCCACTAGAAAGATCTGCTGCTTGAAACAGCATTTTCCAGTACAATGTTTTTAAGTAGATTAATTTGTAGAGAAGTATACCTGGGAATAGCTCTTTGGGAAAACAAAATGTCATGTCTTAAATTTCTAGTCATCATTTTTATTGCAAGATAACTGCAGAAAATTAACCTTTATTTCAGGCTACTTTGCCACTCTTCCTACTATTGAATATCTTATGAAATTTCGTAGTCTCTGTGTGTGGTATACTTCATTGTTGCCACATGTGATTGAACTGTAATTCAGATGAGTGAAAAAAAAAATAAAAATGCCATTTCTAGTATGTTCTTTCGTATTATGTCTAGAATGCTATTCCTGTAACTTCTTAATAATGATGTATTGTTTCATCTGTTTATCATGAACATACTGTTCTTTTATAATTGTCAGGAGAAATAGCATGCTCTGTGTGTAGATGAAGTGTAAATATTCTAGCAGAAGAAAAAATGTAATAGCCAGAAAAACAAAACAAGTTAACGGTGTTATTTTTTACAAGAATCAATGTTTTCGTGAAACATCACCAAATGTTAAAATGATTTTTGAATTAATAAGTGTTCTGTGAAACCATGGTTCATATTTTTATGTTACTGAATCAGAATAATAGGCTAACATAAAAGGTGTTCATTGGTCTTTTGCTGCAAAAAATATGGAGCAGATTCTGCTCTCAGCTCAGTAGGGGCAGCCTAGGACCATTCATCCAAAGATAATAGCTAGATTCACAGTCTGTGTAAGTTGTATAGTTCTACTGATTTCAACAATGTCATACTAGATGTAAGTCAACTGAATACTTGGCTAAACATATGAAGTCAACAGATTGCACCAGTAGAGCTGAAAGCAGAATTTAGCCAGAGGAACTAGGCTGTAAACGTAGAAATTAGCAGCGCAATTTAAGATAGCTGTTGGCAGAGGGAAGATATAGGAATATGTCTTTGCAGTGGATGAAGGTCTGTCTAGTTCTTCAGCTTGCTAGGTGCAACATGAAAATATAGGACTTTTCACATCTAGTAGAAGTCAGCATGCTAAGGAGAAAATTAAATTTCTGGTCAGTCAGCTGGGTACTGATGGAGGCTGGAAGGCCATTTTGCACCTCCACTCTTGTGCTGGCAATCCCTTTTAGACCCTCACCTCATATTCGAGTTGTGCATTGATAAAGATCATTGGTAAGACCAACTGGAGCAGAAAAGGCTGAGAGCGATGCTGTGCAAATGCTTGAAACAGTGAAGAGGTGGCATGTCTTGTACCAAAGCCTCTGTTTCCACCACTGTCAGTGGAGCTGCTCAGTATCCAGTAAGGTCCTCCAGGGTGGATAGATGTCAACATGGGCTAAATGATCACAAATAATGGAAATATCCAGCACAGCTCTACTCATATCCAGTTATATAAGTTGTACCAGTGCAGCTATAATGACATAAGGACAGTTACTCCTGACTTAAACTCATGATTGACTGAGGAAAATTTTGTTCCTCATAAACTGCAGACTTATGATGTTGATAGTATACATGTGGCTTTCAAAGAGTTTATTTCTTTTTTTTTCTTTCTTTCTTTTTTTTTTAAGAGTAGCTTCCTCATCTCTACTTAGAACAATAGGCCATGCCATGAAAATGGGAGTCACGAAAGTAAAGTGTTAGTGGTATGGAAGAATGTCAGATAGAACAAGAAATACCCTAAATAAATAGTAGTGTTGAATGTTAACCTAACGTAAAAAACTTGTAAAGTATCATAAAGAAGCTTAACAAATCATTTTCTTAGATTTCAGAGTTGTTAAAAAATTGCTTAACTTATTCTGACAAAAACATGAGGAATGAATTGTCGTTGTTTGTAGGGAATTAGTTATTAGTTACAGTGTGTAGGGAATTAGTTATATATATGGTTTTATTCACAGAGAAGGAATTAAGCACTTTCAATTTTAATTTGAATTGTTTTGACAGTATAATTTACTATCTCTTAAAAATTTAATCAATCAGACATTTAGAGGAAGCTACTCCAACATTTAATGTAAATCTTTCTGGTGACAGAGCCATCAGTAAAGACATACCAATCACTGCTGAGAAGAATATGGCTCATGGTATAAAACAAAATATGTTAAACCTTCTTACCAGGTTAGTTTAACCATTTGCTCCTGCTCACAACATCATTATCAGAGCTCTTCCTTTGACTATGACATCATGAGCAATAGCACTGGCCTTTTAGCAAGTTTATACGTTGATTTTAAGTAATTGTAAGTTATGCTAAATATGGCCAACAAAAAGTGCGTTTTTACAGTACTGGTGTTGCAATACGCTGCAGTAATAAAAACTAAATGAAGAAGCCTGAAGTTATACTACAACTGAAATAACAATTTCATTTTTCATTAAGTTTGAGGTCTATTGTGCTTAAAGAAGGGAAATTATTTACACTTAATTGAAGAATGCTCTTCCAAAAAAATTCATCTATAAGTAGATTTACACTGCAATTCTAACACAGTATCTTTGTCTTGTGGGACAGCTGTTTTTCATTTTCTCAGTAAACTTTGATTTGCTGTTCTTCAGGTATTTATTTACAAAAGTCATATTACTTTTCATATATTCTTTCCTTTTCAGACTTTTAGTTTCCTAAATGCATGAAACAGTATGTACCCATTGCACTTATACAAAAAATAAGTTCCAAGCTATAAGTTTTCAGAAGTCTCAGTTGAGAGTATATGCGTGTTCATGGAAAGGGTGGTTTATAATATCTTGAGATGAAAATCTTTATCAGGTCAGTCTTGTGAGTATTATAACTAAGAACTGAGAGAGCCCTAAATATTCATTTTTGACAGTAGTTATTTTGGAAGTGGTAAACTTTTCAGATCTTTCTTTGAAAACAGCCTATCTGTAGAGATATTTTGTAGCGTTTTGTGGCATTAGCTTTTAAAGACTTACCATAACAAAAAGTTACTTATTGTAGCAGGAAATTACTGTGCATAACAGGTATCACTGAGCCCAGTTCTGTGTAACTAATTTTATTGATGCTTGGTGTACAATGTATCCAACTTAGTTTAGATCACATTTTCGTATTGGTATTTTCATATAGGAAGACTCTGTGGGAAATGTCTTGTAATGACAGCAATAGAGTGCAATTTACAGTTGCTTCTCAGTGCTGTCTGACCACCAAGTGTTGGTGGAGACCACACAAACTCTAGGACAAGAGCTCTCAAGCAGTCAGACTGCCACGTTTTAACCCTTCCCACCTTTTCCCCATTTCTTTTCTGTTTTTGCACAGTCCGTCTCCTTGACTTCTGTGTTGTTTTTCCTTTGTTATTTTACCTTTCATATTTTCTCTTTCTACTCTCCTGATCTCTCTTCAGTTAAAATCATAATGGGCAACAGAGATGTACTCCCTCAAAATCATCTAGCTAGTGAAGGAGCTGAGGAGTATAGAGACTAGCACAAGTACTAGGATACTGAGCCTGTTTCTTGACTTTGAATTCTGTGCACTTTACTAGCTGAGGCTCAGTTCCTAATTCCTTCTCACTTTATGGGCTTTAGGGGAAACTTCTTTACTGTACTCCATATGAGGCTGGGCTTAAAAAGTCCAGATTACTATTGATAGCAGCCTTTACTTAGGCAAAACACTCTTTGATCTCATCTGAGGCCAAAATCTGTGCCTGAGATTGCTGTGGTCTCTGTTATCTTTGTAACTGACAGATCAGATTGATTTTTAAGATGTGCAAGTTTCTAGTGCTGACAAGTGTTGTGGGATATGATCCTGCATACAATTCTTAGTAAGGCCACCCAGTTTAACTGGCAGGTTTTGCACACTGAATTCTGAGATCTGACCCGCTGACCAAAGTGATTGCCCTAGTAGTGCAACGTTGGCCACAATATCTGCTGTAACATCTTCACATCGTATTGCATAGCTTAAGTGATCTCGTCCAATCTGTTTAAAATCATCTACTTCATACAGGTCATTAAGGAAAATTCAGAATGGTAAAGTAGAAGCAAATTGACTTAGAATCCCTATCAGAAATGACTGATGGTTTTAAAATATGCAGTTATAAAATTCTTACAAGAACTGATTAATGAATAATAATTATTGAACTTGCAAGGCACTGCAGTAAATCCTGTAAAATTTTGGCACTTTGTAAACAGCATTCTTTTATTTCATATCACATAGATTTTGTTAAATAGGGGAAACACTGCTTCCCTGGTGCTTTTGTTTTTCCCTCTGGATTGTAGCAATGGAGCACTTGCATGTTGTGTTTGATGCCTTGCATGATGAAGACATGCAATGGCAAGTTCCAGTCTGCATGCTGCTTAATGAATGTTTTCCTTTTCTCTCCTTCCCTGTTATGTGCTTACAGAAGACAACTATGTGGAAGGTGGGTGCTTTCTACCTTATTTTCCTAAGCTCTTGTTTTTCCCTTTTGTTTAGTGTTTTTTTTCCCTTGTGCTTAATGTTATAAAAGTACGCATAACATTCAGTACGGTAAGTTGCATTTTTTTAATGAACTTGTATACCTTTATGGTTAAATAAGTGTGATTTCTTTTTCCATACAGAACACAAGGAAAGCCCCATTTTAATCTTGGCTATGTTAATGTAATTCCAGAATATCTCCACTGAAACAATGGGATTTATACTCATATGACTACATCACTCTATACATCCTTCAGGAGATTTGCAAAAAGACTGATTTCTTTTTATGTTCTGTATGAAAAACATTTCAAGAAAATATTTTTTTCATCAATGTGGAGCATAACTCCTCCTCATAAGAATGTAATGCATGTTAAATACCCATATTTTAGTTGCTTAGGAAAATGGAAAGTGCTTTTCTCCTTAGTCTTGCTTACTGTACTCTCCTTTACAGCACAAAGTGTTAACGAAAAGTTTTATTTGTGTAACTTTTCAACACAATGCACTCTGCTTTTTGGACTTTGTGAAAGAAGATTATGATTTTAGTAATAATGTTGGTATGTAATTAAGTCCCTTTAAAGAAAGTATGTCACAGGGCAATGGAAACTAAAACACAGGGCCACCTAGCTTGACTATTGGTAAGTATGTCCATGAGCTGGTAAACTACGTTTTTAATGAGTTTTTACGGTACAGCATAAACTTCACAGATCAGTTTTTGTTAGGAATCAATAGTGTCCTTATGTTTATAAACCAAAAGGTACAGGTGCTTTTTAAAGTATAAGTGCTTTAAAAATCCTCTCTGAGCTGAATCTCTGCATACTGGATAAATGACTGTCTTTAACTATTTAAACTGAATAACAACTTTTTTTCCCAGTAGTTTAATTACTTTTTTAAAATATGGGACTTTGCAATGATACTGCCCTGACACAGCTGTGACCCAGGTTCCTGGAATGAGACACGATGGGGCCTGAAATTATTCAGGATCAAAGCACTGGAAGCCACTGCCTGCCTGTTCACTGACAATTTTCTTAAAATGCCTAGAAATATCAGTACCGTGTTTCTCTACGCCACTATACTCAACGTCAAAGTGAGATACTCAGGTTTAGCATGTACGTGATGCTATGTAACTTTATTAAAATACATGTTACCAGTAGGAGAGAGAAGATTTAAGTTATTCTGATGCTTTAATTGTGTGCATTCTCAAGCACATATGTACCAGTACAATTTTATTTTCATTGTGGAATAAAAATGTATTCAACAGCACATGGACAAGGATTCTAACCTAGAAACACAAAAGACTAGAAATGGGTACCCAATATTACATTCGACCTATGCATGAAATTGTCACTGGTGTCAACACGAGGCTCAAATGTGATTTAGGATCAGCATAACTAGATAAGGATTTCATTTCACATATTGATTTATGCACAGGTAAGGCCTAGATAACAGTTAATCCAGAAGTTACTTGAATCTAATTCTTAAAACTGCACCCTTAAATTTATTCCAACACAGATCTAGATACTTACTCATGCATTAAAGTTGCGAAAGATGTATATCTAAAAAGTGGAAGCATGGATTGTGTATCCAAAGCAGAACTGGGAAACTGAGGTGTTATTTTTCATTTTTGAATGCCGTGTTATCTAAGCATCTCCCTAACTTAAGGAAAGAAAAGGATTTAGTATTCATGGAGTTAAATTTGCTCCTGTAAAAAGGCTACATTTTATTTATTTTGCTAAAATTGTGCTGGAGTTGGACATGTTCACTGCAAGTTTACCATGTTTAAAATTTTCTTTGGCCTGTGCTCTGCATGGAACTTAGACACAAAATTATGATAATAGCCTCTCTTCATATCCTTTACCCATGTCCCATTTTGTTCCCCTTAACTTTGACCTCTCGATGCCAAGTTCAGTGTAAAGTTGGAATGGATCAGACATGTACACAGGAGGTATTCCTACTAAATCTTTTAGTTCCTAATTCACAAAGAAAAGGCTTTTATCATCCTGCTTATGAAGTAATGGTGCACAAATGAATATTATTAATGTATGGCATGCCTGTACATGGCCGTGATCTTTCTGTGACCATCCATTGTGGTTTTCCCTATTATAAGCACACGATCATTTTGAAAATCTGGCAGTGATTGCTGTCATGGTAGATTTATCTGTATCATTTTAAACCTCTCTACAGATTGTACAGGTATAGAGCAATTCTTCACTCTTCCATAGCCTTCATCCATAGATTGCAAAATATAAAATAAGGTAAGTATCATTATACTCATAGCGACTAAGTATAAGTAACCTTGCTGCTTCAAAAATAAGTAACATACAGAGTGGAACAAAATACGTCTGAGAACTAGTACTACCTTTTTTTAATTGATGGATGTTTGGCTTGAGCAGTATATATTTTTTTGCATTCATTTGGCTTCCTTTTTTAGTTGAACAGCACTATAAGTGGCTCTTAAAATTCAAATGATTTCTATGATGTTTCCAAGAGGCTCTTCTACCATTTATGGCTTTTTTTTTTTTTCAAATTATATAAGAAGCATGAATTTACAACTGACCAAGCTGACATATCATATTACCAAAACCAGTAGATATCAAGCAGTGGTAATCTCCTGAAGGTAGGCTTTTTATTTTGGTCCTTATAGCTACAAAAGTCAAGCTAGGAAGAGATTATCTTCTGTTTTTTCTCCTAGGATACATGACATTGATTTCAGTCACACCTTCTAAGAGCTGAAAGAATGCAGTAGCTGAATCTAATTTACACAATTCTGTTGAAGAATGCAATGTTTTAACATTCAACTAGTTTCCTTTTATTGACTACAGTTAAAGCCAAGTCAAATGTCTGAGACTTCTTATTATAGTTGCCAGCACAAAAAATTGTATGCCAAAAGACAAACTAAATAATGACATGAAGAGACAGTTATTTTCAGAAGATTGTGTGGCAAGGAAGCCAAGCAGTGATGTGCAGCGCTGAAAGAATAAAGTTGGACCGTAGGTCTTTACAGTTTGTGTTTTCAGCGTGTTTCGGTTGCAGCTATGCTAATACAGGAAGAACATGTGGCCACATTTTTCCTAACTGCAGCACAGCTGTGAGATATTTACCAAGTAATGCTTATGTAGTCATATCTTCAATGTCACGCTCAGCTCTCATATACATTGGTGTAAGCCTCGGATCATTCCAACAGCTGCAGAGCGCTGTATTTGGGAATGGAGTCTATTCTTCAAGAGATGGGGCACATCAGGCCTTTCAGTTCAGTTAGCCTCCAGGAATGGTGACATTAAAAAACAGTAATTCAGCAAAACCATTGCTGGCCTATTTGAAACATCACTTGAGATTTTGAACAGATGAGATATGAATCCTTTAAGACTGACTGCACTCGGAAGTATCTTCTTTGAAATACCCCTAAGTACTATGAGTCATTTGTGCACCTAATTTTCTTTGTGAATTAGAAATCACAGGAACTCTCTAGGAAGTCTGCTTTCTAATAAAGAGCAAGATATTTTATTGCGCGCCTTCTTTGTGTGAATTAACTTTAATTAACTGCAAATAAGAAAATAATGTATAATTTTTATAGTTGTTGAAGAGAAGCACATTTAACACAAGCAATTAAGAACTTCTAAAATGGATACTAAACCAGCTAAGTTCAATAAGAATAAACCCGTTTTTAAACCAGAAATGAAATGTGAAAAATCTTATTTCTACAAATGTTCTCCCTACAACACATTATTCTCAGTGAGAATATAAGTATCATTTTATTATTGTGCATTAAAAAAGATGAATATTTTTGGTTAAAGATAACTAAATTTGGTTCTGACTGAGTGATTATCATTATGGCCATCTGTTTTGAAATGTCACTAGACCTATACTGGTATGATTGGATTTGATCTCAAAACACAGATATATCACAAAACTTATTTCTCACAGATTTATGAAGCAGATTCAGAAGCTGTCACTTAAATTTTCTTTATTGCTGTGTATTTTATATTGCATATGTAATAGTTTGCCTCCTCTGGAATGTATTCATTCTACTTTCACGTTTCACACAAATAAGGAGACATCCCTTGCATTATCATTTCAATGTGATAAAGAAATTTTGTTTAATTACCCGAAATGCTCATTTTTATGAGGGGAAAAAGATCAGACCCAGCCCATTTTTCAGGTTTTCACATTCCAGGTTTTTAACATCATTTTGCAAGTAGAGGACCAGAAGTCCTCTCAGCAAAGTATTCAAAACAATATAATCAAAATACAATAAGGACAGATGGAATATTAAAGGATTTGGTTGGATTTGAAAGCGTTCTATTATTTTCTGTCATCCCAACTATTGCACAGAAGAAATACAAGACAAAACAGTACCCAGTGTTTGAATTGCAGTTCTATTACTCGTAGCCCAAAGCATTCCAACCAGTGGCTGAGAAATGCTCTTTGATTTCCGTCTGTGGTACAGACATCTCGTAGGAAACAGATGCCTGTCACAAAACATTTTTGTCACTGTGACAACACCACCTTCCCATGCTCCCTTGTTCATTGCTGACTGTGCTCTTGTTTCCCTTCAAGGTCTGGCGCACCTGATGATGGGCGACCAAGGTATGGGCTCTGTTCCTTTTCCACTCTGCTTTCATTGTTTCTTCTTGTTCTGTAGCTGCTTTGAAACCATCACTGCAAATGATGGGCAAATGCTTGAAAGCTGTCTTTGGCTGCAAATAAACACATGGTTTTAGTCACATCTTTCCTTATTTCATTTTTTTTCTTTTGTTTGCTCTGTAAGCTTTTGTCCTTCCTGCCTCCTGAACTCCCCCTTTCGCAATATGATAACTGAAAAGAGGTGAGAGAAATAAGAAGCTGTTAAAGAAAATTTTGTGTATTTATCAGAAAATACAATTATGGGTGATTCTATAAAAGATAAATGAATCGCAAGAGCACTCTTCAGAATTCCTGAGAGAAGATACTCAGCTTGTCACATTGTACGCCTTGAAGAGTACATTTACATTAATGCATGGCTGAGTGGAAATGTGCAGAAAGCACCTGCTCCTGGCTTCTGGAATGCTGACAGTTCAATTTTGCCACCTAAAGAAATTGGTGGTTTTTTTTCTCCTAGCCCGTTGTCCCTTTTACTTTTGTGTCACTTTTTCTTATCTAAGCATGGGTTTTTTCTGTGTTTCGCTGCATGTACATGATTGGAAAAAAAAGAAACTAAATCTCTAACATGACATTGATTGCATCTCCATTTGTCTCCAGACTTTATACTTTGTCTCTTTCATGTTTAGATATTATTGCATTTACATATAACTCATGACTCTTACTGTTGTTTCTCTCCTCTTCTTATTCTCTTTTTGTCTGGAAATGCTTTCTTCATGGAACCATTTCACCAAATCCATAGGTAAAAGTAAAGGTATTACATGATTTCCTTTATTTTTTAATGCCATCAGTATACTTTAATGTATATCTAAGTAATGCAAATAAATGTAAATCTTTTTGCACTGGAAACTTGAGGTACGTATATTTTTAAGTAAATATTTCATGGATATCGAGGTAAGGAGAAGTATCTAAAGCTGGGGCTGACTTTTAGAAGTTTGCCACCCAATTTTGTGAGAGATGTTAAGATGTGACAGTGATAAAGGAGGCTACAGTTACAGAAAGCATTCAGGATAAAATAACAACCACGTTTTGAGGTATGAATTTTTCTGTTCTAAAAGAATTGTAGTCTAAACCACAAGGCGCAGAAAAGAATATGGTGTTGTTCAGCACAAATGCCCTGGAGATAATCTGTCCAGGGCCAGTCCACAGCTTGATGTAAGTTTTAAATCTGAATAGCACTGACTTCAGCAAGTCTCTGCTATCACTTTTGTCCTGAGATATTCCTTGTAAGTTAATCGCATTGATTGTATCCGTGACAAGAATTGGACAAAGGAACGATGAAGAATGAACATCAAAGAGAAGTGTGGGTTTCATTTGTTTTTTGTTTTGTTGTGTGAAAAATACCAGCTGTATTTACTTCCTGACTTATGCAGGGAACATGTGCAGTAGGGTCTTTTTCCTGTATAAATAAACACCAGGTTTTGCTATGAGGATACTCGCATACATCACATACATACATTCTTATGATAAGAAGTTGGTCATTAAAAGTCATAAAATGTTTGTTACAGAGGAATCATACAGTACTTTTCATCCTAAGCCCTTGTCAGGATGTGCCTACTCTTGGTATAAATCAGAAAGCCAATCTGTTTTGTAGTACTTTGCTAACTAGTTAAACTGAAAACAAACTTCCATGTCCCTTGCTGTCTTGTCTGATTTAGTGTTTCTAGAACCTAGAAAGTACATGTGATGCAAAGCCTGTAATTGCAGTCCTATAGTGTCTCATTCCTCTTCATATCAGCCTTTCTGAAGAGACTACCTACTTGGTTATCACTTGGGTAACCTTTAAAGGGTTATGAGTGTTCTGGATATATAAATCTTATTGCTTAGGAAGTTTTGAGCAAATAGAATAAAAACCTGTCTATTCATTTCTTTGTGTTATAGGATTGTTTTGTTTGTTGGTTGGTTGATCTTTGCTGTGTTTTTCTTAACAGTACCTTGTACCTATGATTTCCTTATTCCTTATTATGACTACTTTATTCCATAGTGGTAGATGTTTTCGGTGAAGTTGCCTTAAAATTACATTTTATAGCAACCAAACCTTGACATTATTGATTTTTTTTATTATTATTAAGGATTATTTTTTCTAGTTTGTTCTAAACACTGAATAATATATAGAACACTGAAGGGTTCTTTGTTTAAAAGGATGAAAGTACATAAATATTATGAATATTGATAGCTGATGTAGAAAGCAGATTTTAGCAAAAAAAAAAGCAATTATTATGCAATAGTTAGACATTTATATTTTTATTTTAAAAAGATTAACAATTATATTCACAAAAGTTGACCTTGGATATACTAGTTAGATTTAATGTTTAATGATGTGCAATGCAACATAATTTAAACAGCAGTCACCTGTCATCTAGTCATTCTATCACATTTTTCTTTTCAAGTATGTTTGTTCAAATGGATGGAAAGAGTTTATGCATATACAAAAACCACTTGCCTGTAACAGAAAATATACCTCAGTATTGGACCAGCCAAGGGAGAATGGCCTCATTTTATTGACTGCGTTGAAGCTACACTATTAAACGTATGATCTGGAAACAGCTGTGATAACACGCATTTGTAACACATGACAATATAACATAGTAGGATAGTGATGAAGATGAAAGAAGGGACAAAATGGAGCTTTGTTTTCAATTAATTCACACCCATTTCAATCTTTCTTTATAATTTCAATTCCGTTAGAGGTAGCTAATGTCAGTAACAAAAGTGATCGTGGGATTCAGAGTGATTATACCATGAAATTATCTTCAGTTGGAAACATAAGCAATAAAACCTTTAGGAATCTTTACTATGCAATTTGCTCAGAAATGTGCAAATGGCTGAAGCACCACCACTTTTTTAATTGTGTAGATATTATTTGAGATTCTGGAAAAAAAAAATCAATGTACCTACAGAGTAAGATGCCTTACGGACAGGACAGTGATAGGCTAGGGTCCTAGCGTAGACAGAGGAAGGAGAGGTGAGGCAGCCTTTCCAAGTGGGCTTGCAAGTGGGCACTGGATGCACCTGCCATTTGTCATTTAGCTGCAAATACAGCTTTGAATACTCCAGATAATTTCCAGACAAAGCTTTTTTAAAGCAGTGTCAATGCCAACAAAGCTGTCACTGCCCCTTATAGAGAGGCAGAAGTGAATTTGGGAAGATGTCTCTGTTCTGAGACATCTGTTGGTACTTCAGCCGTGTAACTTGATATATGTACAGAACCAGTTGACACAAAGCAGAACATAAATCCTGGAGCCTATGTAGGAGTTAATCTCATAATCTCTAGAGCTGTATGAAAGTCATTTCACCTGACCCGTTACTGACCCATTTCTGTTTGCAAATGCTGAGCCAATTTTAAGAACCACAAACTTTTAGTTGTACTTGCATGCAATTATTTTCTGACAAACTTTGTATCTGTTCAGAAGTATGAGGATTTTTCTGATTGTTTGTTTTCTGGAAATCTCTTAACTGTATACAACTTCAGCAATGTTGCTGAACATTGCAGGAATTTTCAACCATGATGGTGGAAAGACATGGGCAAAGCAAGTCTTACATATGAGGTTCACATTTTTTATTAGACCGGTTACTCAGAATACTTGTTTGAATTCAAAGAAAACCTTGAATTTGTGTCCAAAGAAATGTTTTACCAAAAGATTTTTCTACCTTCTCCACCTACTGTAGGTGGTCTAATAAAGCTGTTGTTTCCACTTACTTCATCAAAGGTCTTCATCAAAAGTTTAGTACCTCCCAGATTTTGTGATGAATAGCAATATAACATAGCAACTAATGTAAACCACTCCATTTCCTTATATTTTCCCCAAGCATTACTCTCTTCCTTTTCATTTTCTTTTGATGAGCAATTAAAGGGTTTTATAATTCAGTTACTACAATATGGAGTGACATATATTACTTCTTTTTTCTATTGAAATTCTCTTACATATTTTTACCTATAGTTCAGTTCTATGCAAATGTCCTACTTTCAACTATATATTACTTATTCTATACATAAACAATATGCTCATATTCATGCTCTATTACTTTAGAGATAATATGAAGCTTTAAATCATGTGTGAGTTACTCAAGTCCATAACAAGCTATGAAATGATATTTAGCTGAGCAGTAGAAGTTTCTACTGAAAGATTGATATTACAACTACAATTTACTGTGTTGAATTTCAGGCTTATGATGTGTTGGTATTTGGTATACTGCATATAAATGCTTAAGAAAGACCTCAGAATGTCAGTATTTGTGTCAACTTCATTGCCAGAAAGGAGCAAGTTTTGAATTTGCACAAACTATCATACAGCATTTGTAAAAGCAAAGTGACTCTGCTGACTATCTATAAGAGCAGAATTTTATTGATTATCAGTCACATAATTCAGTTGACAACTGAAGGAAGTGGAAAATTAAAGTAATATAAATATTTAAGCTATCATGAGTGTTAAAATGGTATGTTATATCTAAGCAATTATTAGAGATCATGCTGTAGTGCTTGTTTCATGGAACACAAACAGCACCTTGTGTCAGTAACCTCCCTTAACGTCAAATCATGAGGAATTAACTGAATACATACAACTAAATGTTTTGCTCTGTTTTCAAGGAACCAGGACAGTTTTGGTCTCTTATGACCTCTCTGAACTTCCTGGGATTGTTGAGAAACCTGTCCTCAGCTGTTTTCGTCTGTGCTGCTCCAAACTGTGCTTGAGAGCTATGCATCCTCCAGCCTTCCTCAGCCTGAGTCACCAATAGTCCAGAAACCATGTAAAAGCCTTACTATGGCACTGAACTCTAGCATGACTTGTTATTTTTCTTTTGGTGCCCTGTTGACATTGGTTCAATTGTACGTCTTCTTAAATACAACTGGCTATCATTTGGCTGAAGCAAAACACAAACTGAGGGCTTTCTTAACTCTCAGCACTTGTTCATATTATTATATATCCCAGGTGAAGGCAACTTATTTGAAAGACACACTGCTAGAATTGAATCTAGTTAGTGTAGGAATTTCACACAGAATAAGGTTGCCAAGCTTGAGTAACTCAAATTGCATCAGTGACATTCTATTAGAAATATGAATAACCTATGTTTCTGAGCTCAATCTCATAGTTTTTTCTACCAATAAAAAAGAACAATCAATAGTATTTAAAAATTTATCCTTAAATATAATTAAACAATTAGCAGATTCCAAACATTTTGAAAGTCTTGTATAAGTTATGAAATGATCAGCACAAGAATTTTAAAAATATTCTATTTAAAAATTACCTGAAATTTTTGTAGTGAGAAGTAGCTTTTGAGAGAAATTTAGGTACTTTAAATGTAATGTTTTTCAAAATATTCCGAAGACCAATATTTACACATCATGTCTGTTCTATAATGACATTTTTTTTCTAAAGAGATCTGCATAAATAAGGTGAAATAGTGACTGGTGTTCACAAAAGTATTGGAATTAAGTTCTTGTTTGTAAAGCATGCACATGTCTGTACATATATGAAACAATAGATTTTCATACTATCTTTACATTTTGTTGGTTAATCTCTTCAAATCTTCCTTCAATATCATGATGAACTATACTTTAAGTGTTTTAATCAGAAAGGAGTAATATTTATGTATTTAAAAGTTGTGATGCATTAAAACAAATAATTGACTTGCACTTCAGTTAATGATACCTAGCAAGCCTACAGTATGATATTTGAAGTGGCAAATTCACCTTTATGTTATCCCTTATTCCATAAGGAGAAAAATGCAGACCTTTGAGGACATTTTCTGACCTGAAGAAAACAATCACCAGGACTAGAAATGCAAATTTTTTCTTGAGACACATGCACCCAAAGTTACGTCTGAGATAGTTGATTCATGTTCAGTGGTATGAGGAGGAGTTGTAAGGACCTGCTGTAGATATCAAGAAAATTATATGAAGAAAGGGTAACACATTCATTTTAAAAAAGTTATTTTTCTGGTACGTCACCACATGATAATATCCAAGCCATGCCATGAATTCTAGCAACCTTCCTTCACCAAAATAAATCATTTTCCATATTTCCGTGTTCTGAATCATTCTGATGTCAGTCAAATTAGCAGGTATGATACATATACATATATATATGTGATAAGTCTCCTGTATATTCAGAGGAAATAAAATAAATATGGAACTTAGAAGGGATATTATATTAAAAAATGTTTTCTTTGCAAAAGTTTAGGTTTTTGCTTGTTCAGAAAGTACAGTAGGATAAAATGGTACCTATTTAAGATTTTGGCTTTCTCAACACTGGGCTCCATTTACGAGCATAGATTTCACCACAACATGGGTATGCTGACCAAGAGCCTTAATATCAAATTTCTTTCAATATAAAAGATACATATTTCAGGCCAAAAAGGAGGTGAGGTTTTACTGAAGATGGGAAGCAGCAAACATATCACTCTGTAGAGGTAATATATATATATATATATATAATTATTTTTTTGAGCAGGTAAGCAATGATGAAATAGGAAATGTAGGCATTTCTTGCTAAAGCAGTCATTTCTTGGTTGTTTTATATATATACTTATATATATACATACTAGCAAACGAACTTAAAGCTGCAGCAATCTGTATGTTTTCACGCAAATTCTTTATGAGTTTTATACAAATTTCATATGTATTTCCAATGAAATAGAAATTTTAGTCATATTTCTTGGATACTCTGTAGCGTATACTTCTTTATGAACCTCCTTCTTCTCTCCTTCTTTGAATACCTGATAACATTTTGGAGCCAAATACATCTTTAGAACGACATTAAGGATTACAAGTTCATTCTATGTTGCACTATAGGAATAAATTCAATCTTTGGGATGTACATATAGAATCTAAACAAATTAAGCCAAACAGACTCTAATTTCTGTTATTTTAGTGAAAACCATAAGTAATTTGAAATTGTACATCTTATCCACAGCAGAAGTTTCAACTGAATTTAATCTGATCAGAATCACGCTCAGTGGAATTTCAGTAATTAAGAGCAAAGAGGCCAGAGACCTAAGGAGAATTTCCAAGTGTCTATGATTTGTTTATACCCAAACTTGCTAAATTCAGTAGAAAACTTCATTACATTTTCTAAAGGAACTAGATTTATTGAAAATGAACAACTTTTAAGAAAAACACTCTGAAATTTTACTAATATAATTGAAAATGTGGACTATGCTCTCTAAACACACATCATAATGATATTTTTCCACAAAGAATGATGCCTCACAAAAGAGCTGAAAAAGACATTTAAACATTCTGGTCAGAATTGTTATTGTAGAAGAGCTCTGTGTACTAAACTTTTAACCTACTCTTCAACTCTACTTTTCATTTCTGTGGCTGTAATAGTATGCAAAACTACTTAGAAACTTCAGAAAATCTGAATTGTCCAGTCTCCTTTAAAATCTTTTAATTAACCAGTATAACTTGCACTCATATGTCTTTCCTCATGTTCAAAACCTTCTATAACCCTGTCATTCTTAATTGCTTGAAGGTAACTTTCTATCTTCACTTCAGGGACCACCCAGAGCAATTAAGCATCAGTGGAACAGTGAAACTGTGCAGTGAACTGGGAAATTCAGGAGCACAGAGGAGAAAATTTTCATAGGAATAGAGCCTGAACAATGGATTGTGGACTTTGTAGCAAAGTTGCACTTTTATCATTCTTTCAATGGTTTTCATACACATAAAAAACCTGTTTTTCAGGCATAAGACAAAAGGAAAGCACTTGAATCTCTATTGAACTCATTTAATCCGCTGGAAGTAGTGAAATCACCTATATTTATTTGTTTCATGTTGGCATCCACACATTTTCTTATTAGCACACAAGCATTTAATTTGAAGCCTGCTTCTGTGAGGTACTGATGTGATTTAGAGATTCCAGTGTACCTTGTTACCTGTTTAAGTTAGACCTTTGTTCCTAAAAAGAGAAATAGCTGGCTTGACTCACTAGCACCATTTTAAAGCTATTAAGAGACAAACCTCAGCTAACAAGAAGTTACCAGAGAAATTGGTAAGTCATACATGCTGCTGTTAACATCATAGCATTGACGTGACTAGGCTCTTTATATTGGAGTTGGGGTGGGGTCTGGGGGAGGGGGCTGGAGAGGAGTAGGGTGGGAATATAATCAGCTGGGTCTGAGCCTCTGTCTTTGTATGTTCTTCAGACAGAGGAGAGACTGTTGAGAAAGCAGAATTTGGCAGTGATTATAAGCCAGTAAATTTTTACTGGAATTACTTACAGTTAACGTGCTTGGCTTGTGTTTGCTATCACAAGCTTTTGTTATCCCATTTACAGAATAAGTATGTACCTAAAGGGAAGGAGGGTAAGTGTTTTCCTGTGACTGTTAATATTCTGCTTCTGAACTGGTTGATGAGAGTCCTGTAATTATGTGAGTTCACTCTCACCTAACAGTAACATCTCTCTAGGACTAAAAGTAATTTACCTGATTTCCTACTTCCTTAATCCTAAGTATCTTTATTGGGAAGAATTCTGGTTATATTGCAAAGGTGCTATATAAGTGATTTCCCTCTTCAAATGAAGGGTGTTGCAGACGCTTTACGAATGATACAAGGAGCTGGTTCTTTAATATTTTCAGTTAATTTTTCTGCTTAAGAACTTGGTTTAATGAGGCATTACGCTTAGTATTTGCGCAAGTCCTTGCAGAATCTTTAAAAAGTAAAATAAAAAGAATTACCAGCCCTTGTTATGGGTATACTATCTTTAAAAACTAATTTTGCAAGCAAATGAGAAAATTTGCTTAAATGACAAACCTTGTTGTGATTTTTCTATTGAACATGTGCAAAACTATGTATAAATTATACTTAAAGCCAAATGCTTTTTTTGGCAGTGCTTACTTGACTCCGAATGAATGTGTAACTTAAATGAATGTTGTATCGCTTGTATTAACTGTGATTGCTGACAAGCTATTATATAGCTTCCAATTTTAGAAGTTATTTAGGAATAATTATGTCACACACTGGTAAATATTTATATCATCACAAAGATGATGTGAGAGGTTGTAAAATTCCTGTTTTGTTTTAATTTATTCTCCATATACCTGACCACCTACAGACCATTGTGGTATGAGTACTGAACAAGTTATAGTATTTTCACTTTGCCTGAATACTTATGCAGACTATGAATTTTGGAGTTGCCTGAAGATACTTCATTATGAACCTTCAAACACAACTGTATCTGTCTTAGTCATGAACTGATTTTTTGTGTGTTCTTAACAGAATTTTCAGGCCTACAGTTATCTGAAGTAAATTATTCAAATAAGAGTCCTGTCAGTTACTGTAACTGTATAATGTTTGGGAGAAATTTATCTCAGAAATAAGTCATACAGAAGTATCTGAGTGGAGGATTGAAGCAACAAAGGTAAACTTGGAAACTATAACTCTGTGACTTTTGTACAACGTATTTCTCTCATTCATATATATCCATACATCATGTTTTAGTCTGAGAAAAAGATCTATCGCTAGTCTGCATTTGGAATGTTGACATAAAACCACCTGAGCCCCCTTGTTAGTCTGCTGTTACATATCCCTCAGAGCAAAAAAAACGGAGATGTTCAGACTGCTGTGAAGATGCATGCTTGTATTTCTATGTAAAATATTGTGAAGCACCAAATAAGTAAAACACTGATTCCAAAGGACAAATTCCTCTACAATTCTTAATATCATATACATGTTCAACATATGTACATGTATCTGCATTCAGGATATATGTGCATACACAGATAAATAGAAGTGCCCTGAAACCATTCAGTTCTGCTATTCTTCATAAATTATCCCTCAGAAATACCACTGTCTCAAGTTTGACTGCTGTATCTGCATCCTTAAAATCACTATTGTGTCATTTACTTTCTTTTTCAGGAGAATGCATATATTTTATTCTTATTCATTGTTCTAAAATACATGGGAGACTTATACTTTGGGTTGTTCCTGAAATGAATAGCCCTGTTAAGAGACAGCTTTTCAAAAGTTCTGCTTATATTGGGCTGCTATGGAAGTAATATGGAAGTGTAATAAATATTTTCTTTTTCAGAATGCTTACAAGATTTGTATATCAGCTCTGTATCTTTTAATAAGTACGTATAACTCTCAGAAATGTACACATATCTAGGTCATACTAATTACTCACCTTGAGAGGCAACAATGTGCCTATACTTTTCTACATAGTTGATGTACTCTTGAGACCAAAGTCAGAAGAGCAGGCTTTAGAAAGACTAAAAATATATTTCCTAGGGTTTTAGTCACTAAACTACTTAAGGAGGAGGTCTCTCATGTTGACAGCCTGTAATTTGTATTATGCAGGATAATCAAAAACAACTCTTCTGGCCTTGAAGCCTATGAATCACACATAATGGAGAAATTACTGTGGTAACGTAAGAAAATTGTCAGGCTTTAAAAACAACGGACTTGGTTTAGTTTTATTAGGAATTATTTTATCATATTTCTTGCATAGATGAAATTATGAATCAATGAACCCCTGAAAACACAAAAGCAAGTCACAACACTCTTTGTGGACTAACTGGAACATTCAAAGCATTCCCTTAAGTCAGAGCCTAAAATGAAAACTGAAACATCTTCATAGGAAACCCTCCGATGTGGATGAAGGAGTACATCAAAAGGTGATCAATCTTTCTCACAGTTCTGTCCAGCTCATCTACAAAAAAATTCAGCATTTTGCTGTGATCATTTGTTTTGAGTAACTTAAATTGAATGCTACAGGTAAACAATCCTAAATTTCAGGAATGCTATGGCATTCGACATTTTTACTTTATACAGATATTTACAACAGTGAATCAGTGCTCATCACTGCCATAGCAGCAAAACTGGAGCTGCTAATTTGTGCTCTAAGCTGAAGGAAAAAATGCCTATTCAAAGCTGACAAATTCAATGAGGAACAGAAATTTTGATCTGAGCCAGAAAATTCTACAAACCGAAGGCTAAAGTAGTCAATAAGAGTGCTCTGAATTAGGCAGAAGAAAGATGCCAACTCCTAGGACCCAGGGATTTAATTTAAAGGCTGAACCCAGTCTTCTAATATTTAGTTTCTTTGAACCTTACAATACAAATATATATTCACTGTGAGTTAAGTAGTCTTTAGTTGCGGTATGCTCACATGAAGTGAGAGAATGGAATCATAGAGTGTTTTAGTGAATGACTTATTAGTCAATATCAGAATGATCTTTATTTGTTAAGACTTCAAATACTTCACTAATCTTCAGTTTTACTGTAACTACAATTCAAGAAGGCAAATGGAATTTGCAGTTTCTCCATGAACATATGGGAAAAAAAAAAGGGGGGGGGGGGGGTTAAAGTCAGTAAAGTTAGAATAGTTCCAGACTAAATTTTTCCCTGATAATGTGTTGACCACTGGAAAAGAGAAGGAATGCTGGTTGCCAAAGTACATTTTATACACATCCTTTGTAATGTATTTTTACACCTTGTATGTCAGCAGGTACTGCATTTTTAACATCCTGTTATTGATTGATAATTTATTAATATAATGAGTGAAATATATGTACAGTCAGCTGAATATGTGCCACTGGGAAGAATACAGTAGTGTATTCGTTTGGACAAAAAAGAGATTGCTACAAGCGTTTTATTTTGTGCTCTAATTATTCAATATATTGTATGAAAGCAGCTCTGTGTGTAGTATAGAGGAGGCTGGATTCAAACTGTGAGTGCCATCCAGATGACCAAATTTCAAATACTTGCCCATAGTTTGTCCTGTCCAGCTGTAGAGTGAGTGTGCCAACTTTAGATGTTCTGTGAGCAGATTCCTACTTGGGTTCAATGTCATCCCTCCTAGCTTGCAGCGTTTGTTATTTTCAGATAATTAGTTTAGTAGAAGTGCTTGAGAATTGGGCATATTGAAATGTCGCTACAGGGATGCTATCATGTTTTTGAAAGCTGAAATAGAAAAATTGACAGCGAAATAAAGCCAGGGGGGAAAAAAACAACAAACAACAAAAAACCACTAGGAGCTACAATTAGATTATTCTGTATAATTTACATTGACTGGTAATATTCATCTTTGCATAAATGAGTACATGGGAAGAAAATAAGTCAATCTGTTTTCCTTTAAGTTTGCAATATATTATATATAACGTGTAAAATGTGTTTATTTCATCTTGCATTGCCTCTGTATTTTCAGTCTTTGTTTACCACGAGAATGGATGAATTCCTGTACTAAGCCCTGACGTGTTCATAGCTGCAGAACATCCCTCGTTGTGCTGAGGGACACAGGAGAAACCAAAGTGGTGGTTAAAGCATGAACTTCTATACCTTAAAGTATGGTTCTCAATGGCTATTTCACCCTTAGTGCTTCCACTGACAGATTTGGATGATATTTGTGTATTAATGAAGAGTGGTCATTACTGTGGATGTAGCTAGTTGCATTGTTTGTGCTAAACCAAGTTTTTCTGCACTCCAGAATTGCTAAGCCTTTGATTCAAAAGCAAGATTCCTGTATTTTTTAAGAAGTCTGCATGGAACCCCTTGGACTGCTTCTGTATTTGAGCTTGTAGCATTTTTGTCTGTAGGTAGTCATTCAGAAAAAAGCCAAACAGAGTAGTGCCAATCAATGTGGTTTGAAAGATGACTTTATTGGTAGAAATGTCAGAGGGAAAAATAAAACTTTAAACATTGTTTCTGGGTAAATTACAATATATGTTGTTACCTAGATTAGCATTTCTTTTCTGGATTTCAGTTTTCTTTAGTTATATTTGGGCATTTTTTCCTTCTACCTTGTTTTGTTCCTTTTTTTTTTGTTAACTAAACTGAGTAATGAACAGGGTTTCTATGGTCTGAGAACAAAGCTACTGCCTGTGTAGAGACAGACAAAAAATTAATTGGATTACAGAGGTACTTAATTATTGTGCACTGAAGGTGTTTAGTTTTCCTATGATCAAGACAACAGTGTGAATAAGGACAGAGAGAAGGTTTTTTTTGTTGTTGTTCTGAGTAAAAACTCAGAGAACATGAGAAGGATGAGTAAAGCTGTCTTGATGCATTTCTGATTCTATCATTTCCTGAAGGGACAGCGTTTTTCATTGTGTTACAGCATATCTTTCTATTGTGAAGTGCTTTGCTGATTAAATACCTATGGCACCTGCAAGATGCTTCTGCTGTGAGAGGACAGGAGATTTTGGTGCAAGGTACTAAGGGGGGAGACCCTTTCTGGGTTATGTGTTCAAAACATTCCACTGAAAAGCCAGGACGTTAAAAAGAAAATTACACAGGGAAATCAGTAACCTGACATCTAAGTGTTTTTAGTCAGATCTGAAAACTACCTCAGTCAGTGAAATCTCAGTGATGCCAAGAAGAGCTACAGAAATGCATGCACAAAAAGAAATTATTATTCCATTCTTTTGTCCTACTGCCTTCCCAGAGCTATGTAAAAGGTAAAGTAAATGCGTCATAAGCTTTAAAACACTATAGCTACTTTCTGTAAATTATTTCCTGTTAGAACTGATTGTTCTAATAAAAGTAGGCCCAGACAGATATTTAATAAAACCAATCACCAGTACACATGGTTACATTTATTACAATGGTCAGAAATGGGATAAGAAGTTCAGAAATAACAGAATGGGAAGTGGGAAGAGCTATCACTGTAGGAGTGTGCCACGATTTAGGAGTGCAAAACCCAGACCTGGCAGTCCTTCGGTAACCCATGGTCCTTGCTTGGCTTGAGAGTGTAGAGAAAACTGCAAGGGAGTCCTGGAAGTCTTGCTTAGTGCAGGCTACCTACTTTTTCATTTAATCTCGTAAATGAAGAACCCTGCTTATGCATTTCTGTCACTTTTGATGTGCGATCAAAGGAGTTCAACAATGCTGTGTTTTTGTCAAACACATTTCAATTCTGATGCTTTCATATCTTCAGTTTTCATAATTGATTTGATAACAAGTGTATTAAGTTCATGACAGTGTTTTTTGGAGGGAAAATAAGCTTCTTTCAGCCATCCTCCTCCCCTCATTGCTGTATTTTAACTCTGAAATATTTCAAAGTGATATTAAATATTTAGGTTATAGGCTTGATTTGATCATTGCCAGTAGACAAAAGGATCTTTTCAAGTATAGTGAATTGAACAGCTGTGTGTGCTTCAGCATGCGTGCTTTCAAACTAGTTGAAGAGTAGGAGATTTTGAAATAGGCCTATGTCAAGACAGAAGGGCTAATGAAGACAAAAACCCAAGACTTACAGATCTTAAGCAGAGGTCTATGTTATTCCCCTAACAAGATTAGGTCCATGGGCAGGACTAAGTAGCAGAGTGCCCTTTGCCATCCAGGAGTTGGTAGAAATAGCAAAAGAAATAAGCATGAGAGAGAATTTGCCATATCTCCTTCTGAGAGCTAGTGGTATAAAGGGATGAGGTAAAACTGGCTTTGACTTCCTTACTTTAAACAGAGCTTCTGACCATTTCAACCCTAATCGTTGAAATAAACTCTAGCTCTCCAAAACATAATCATTAGATATGTAATCAGATACCCTTCTGAAAGTATGGTATCTAACTCTAACATGTGGTATTAGATTTCTGATTATTTCTGTATGCCTGTACCAAAACCCCACAGTATTATAAGCTTAGCTTAAAAAATTTGAGGCACAAATGCTTCAAATCTCATATCCTCATAATGGTGGAGATGAATAGAATGAAGGAGAAAAAGAGAATAGGTAGAATGTGTTATTCCATAAAATAATGTTCAAATATAATCCACGAGCATTTATATTCTGCCTAAATTAAGGTGTTAAATTTTTATATCTAAACATGGAGAATGCTTAAAAAAACCTCTTAAATTAAATCTAAAAATTTTATGAGGAACTGATATATATATACATGCAAATATTACTTACAGGTATTAAAATGTCTACTAATTTGAAACAGAGGTAACACTATTTCAGAGCTACTTCTTTATAAATACAGGGGCAATGGCTATATAAAGTGACTCTAGAGCCCAACGCAGCATGCTGAATGTGTTTAAAATTTATCAGCTAGCTTTCCTTAGTTATCAAGCTGGAGAGCAGTTATCCTATTCATTATTGACACCTCCCAGAATTCTTTCAGTGGTTTTGTGCAAATAGCTTGTCAGCCTTTTGGCAAATAGGGGTGATTTTTCAGTAACATTTCTCACATTCTTCAAATTGAATTATACAACCAGAGGCAGTCAATCTTTCATACTGTTAATTTTACGGGGAAAAAAAAAATCCTTTAGTAATGAAGACTAGTTTTACAAAGGGGACCTAAGCATTGCAATGCTAATACAGATTGAACCCACCTACTAGAGAGATCTTGCCAAACAAAATTCACTACACTTGGCTTAGCATGCAGTGTTGTTCTACAATAAATGTAAAAATATTAACAGCCTTTGGGTGCTAGGAGAATTTTAATACTGGAAGCTCCTGTATCTGTGACATGAATGAACTAGGGTCCCATGGGTGTCCAGCCTTTTGGCTTGGCTGGGCCACAATGAATGAAGAATTGTCTTGGGCAACATATCAAATACATAGTATAGTTAATGTATATAAATAACAAAACTTCTTTAAAAATATTTTTAATAAAAACATAAAGGGCAACGAAAATGTAAAACTATTGGGTTGGACACATATGGGACTCTAAACTGTGGTCATCACAACCTAGGTTGGAAATTTGCAGAGTTCTAAATTTTGGCAATTAACAAAACATGCTAAGAAGGCGCAGTTGTAGTCAGAGTCCTGAGCATGCATTGATAACTTCTAGCTTTTGTTTGTTCTCGTAGAATTCAAATCTGTTAAAACATTTTATTTCAAAGTAGCTTAAAAAAATATGCCTATAATTTTAATGGCTCTTAGTTATGGACTGTTAACCTGAATTTTAGTACCTAATTTGAGTGGGAGATGGGCTCCATCAGGAGAGGAGTGGCCAGCAGGGACAGGGAAGTGATTGTCCCTCTCTACTCTGCCCTCGTGAGGCCCCACCTGGAGTACTGTGTCCAGGTCTGGGGCCCCCAATACAGGAAGGATGTGGAACTGTTGGAGAGGGTTCAGAGGAGTGCCACAACAATGATCAGATGGAGCACCTCCGCTACTAGGACAGACTAAGGGAGCTGGGCTTCTTCAGCATGGAGAAGAGAANTATCAATATATAAGCTATATTGATATCCATATATTGATTGTATGTATATTGAGATCAATATATAAATATTGTAGAAGGTCTTTATTAGGACTTTGTTTACTCTTTACTCATCTACTAAGTCTGGAAGGAATTTCTAACACAGGAATTTAGGATTCCAGGAATATGTGAAATATTTACATCATGGCTAACACTAAAGCTGGGAATAGTGCTGGGCTGTGACATGAACCCTTACTTGAGCATGGAGAACAGAGTCACTGCCTTGTAACAGGTTAATCCAGCACGGACAGTGGAACAACCGGAATGGCTGTATAATCTTGCATACACAATCTTTTATTGTGACTGAGGTGCATTCAGAAAAGATTTAAGGTTTTGATCAGCCTAGAATTTGTGGGGTGGAAAATTACTTCCCTTCCAGGACTTAGAAGTTCAGGACTCATCTGCTATTATGAAAGTCAATAACAGTGTGAAAATTGAAGTTTGCTGGATAGGGTGCAATGCATTTAGTTTGTAAAGAAAAGTCTGAGATCTTGATTTAGCTTTCTGTAAGTGGAGAAAGGTGAGCTTCTAGAATTACAGATCAAATTGTAATAACTTAATGATACTTTCCTTGACAAAATCCTGTTAGTAAAGAACTTTGGGGAAAAATGCCTTAAAAATCCACTGAGAGTTTGCATGTGGACTGTATTATCAAATGGCACTTAACCTTTTTTTAATATTGTAAGTCCACTTCTTATTATCAAACTGTTTATATCATCTAGTTTTCGGTGGTCTTAACATGCACAGTTGTGAGTTGCTGGTCAATAACTGATTATCTTTCACTGGTCTCTATACATTGAAATAGGAACAGAAAAGACAAAGTATTTCTTTTGTTATTTTACTTCTTTTGAATCTTAAAGTTCTACTATTCTGTCTTCTGAGTGAAAGAAGAAAGCTATTAATGCCTTATAGCCCAGTCTTACTGTTCAGATGCAGGTACTACTACCACTTTTTTTATCAGGATTTCAATGTGCAAATGTGATTCAGAATGGAATTTGATTAATTTTTAATTACATACTATTTATAGCTGGAGTCCAATTTTCCTGTATCTATTGCCTCTCCAGTTGCTATGAGTGGCCAGTCTAAAGTGAGAAAGCCGTGGGTAAATTTTGACAGACTCTGGGGGATGCATAGGCACAGATATATCAAGCATTAAGTCCATTGTATTTGAATGACAAAAGGAGCTATCAAGGATAGCCCACTAATTTGAAGAAGCATCTTTCTTCTAAGCAGAAGTTCTCAACTGGCAGAAGTTGCAGAAGAGTACTATTGTGACCTCTGAGGTGAATTCAAGTTTTGGTAGGGCTGTTGCTGGGGCACCGATATTTGAAACCCGCTTCCCTTATAGTGGGTATATATAAATCTATATATGTATTTTTTTTCCATACTCCACCTTTGGGAATAGCAACTGTTTGCTCTAAGTTTTTAAGGGAGGAGATGGGACGACTGTTGTATTGTTTAGTATAAAGGCATTGGATATAATTGTATGAAAGCCAATTTTGTGCCATGAAAGCAACTGTTATATCAGTTACTAATCTGCTTATGTGAGTTCTGTATATATCATTGAATTGCTTGTAAGGAAGTGGAAAAAGAAAAACTCTTGGTCTCCTTCTTTCAGTCCACAGAAAGCTTATTGGCAAGCTGATTTGGTAGTTTTTTTTTTTTTTTTTGCTTTCAGAGTGATAGCAATGAAAAGGGTCAGCAATACAGGTAATATTAATGTCAATTTAATATTGCTTTTTTCCCCCTGCAGTATTTCTTTGCCATATCTTGCCTTTGTCTTGTACCATGCATTTGCTCTTCTCTGCTGTTGAGAGATGAAAATACACATCCTTCTGTTTATGTCTTGAAATCGCCAATAGCTGCTAAGGAAATGTTTTTAGCTTTGGGGCTGAGACTGTAAGAGTTTCAGCTATGGTAGGTTATGATGTTAAAATATGCTTTAAGATGTGGTATAATCTAGGAAAATTCTACTTTATAGAATCACAGAATATCCTGAGTTGGAAGGTAACCACAAGGACTGTTGAGCCCAACTCTTGGTTACGCACAGGACCACCCAAAATTCAAATCCTGTGTCTGAGAGCATTGTCCAAATGCTCCTTGAACTCTGGCATCTTGGGGCCACGACCACTGTTGTGAGGAGCCTGTTCCATGCCCACCATCCTCTGCTGAAGAATCTTTTCCTAATCCTTTATACACAGAAAAGAAAGTCCCAGACAAGGACTTGTATCCTGATGTTTTGCATCCTGAACTCTTCAAAATGTACACAGCAGATGCATCACAACTTTAAATATAGTGAAATTTTGTCTCTGAGCTATCTGAAGTAGCCTGAATTATACTTTAAGTCAATGCTCTGTCTGTGTTCTTGTTTATTGGTTAAACACTGTAAGGGCAACATCTTACGCTCACTGTAGTCCATGACAAAGCTCCTATTGATTCAGATGATGTTGGTGATTCACTCTTGTTATTTCTGAAGATATACATTTTTTAAAACCTAAAAAGTTATTTTTATTTCTTATATGAAGTATATATCAAGAAAATTGTTGTTTAGCAGTTACAGTGTTTGCGAAAGTATGTACAAACTACCCTAGTAACAAAAATAGTCACAAATTTGTTAGAGAACAAATTACATGATATTGTGAAGTTACCAATTATAGTAAGTTATATAATATATTTCTTAATCAGAGATGCTAAGAAGTTCATGTTAATTACTATGAAGATACAATATGGTATTATTTAAAATAGTTTTGATATGGGTGATATTGAGATGAAATTCTTTTTAGAGCTGTGAATATGTTAACATGAAGTTACTCAAAATTAGCTGACTATTGATTGTGGCTATTTGTCATTCATTTTCATCAGAGTCCTGTGAAAGGGTGTAGCAAAGCTGGAAAATTGCTAACTTGTGCTTACAACATGTAACATTGCATTTCTCTCCTTTTTTTCTTTTTCCTTATTTTCTGCCCAGTGAAGTCACTTAGAACTCAGAAAGTGCTGAGATATGTAGATGGTTCCTCACATAATTTTGATTTTCCTCTCTGTCCTTATTAAGACTATATCCTGTATTATAGAAGTACACCTGTGCCTTTCCTAGTCTAATTATTAACAAAGCCTCAGTTCTACTTGAACAGGTTATTTTCGGAAGAAGGCAAATTCTATTGCTGGCATTACTAAGACATTTGCTCAGAATAACTGCCTGATAGTCACACTAGCCTAGAAGCAAAACCTTTGAAACCAAGCTACATCCGGATGTGTATTTCTAATAACGAACCATGCTTTAGTTTGTTTACTGATATGCTAATATGAAAGAAAAAGAAAATGTTGTTCTTACAGTTCAATTTCATGAGGTTACTTGTGTGCTTTACTTATGTTCTCTGCACCAGTACTGTGCATGTTCTGACATCCTAAAGGTAATTTAAAGTACCTTTGTCTAGATTTATATAAGTTATAAGGAAGAAAAACAGGAAAACATGAAGGGGAAAAGACGACCTCAGCACAGTATTTTCAAAATTTGATTCATTACAGTTAGCATACTTTCATTTATTTCCTCTGGAGATCTTATTTTATATGCTTTTACAAAATAAGAAATTACATTTGGAGGAAAAGAAAGAAAGAGATCAGCCTCTGTAGGAAAAAAATATCTACTATAATTATTTTTTTCTCTTCTCCCTGTGTTGTTCATAGAGATGGGGAAAAAAATTATTGATCCAAGCAAGATTTCAATAGACAGAGTCATTTGCAATTAGAAATTCAGTAGAAAATAACTGGAATCAAATTAATCTGGAGCACTTGGGGCAGTTTGCGTGGTAACCTCACTCTCAACTATGTTTTAAGTTTAATAAGTTATATTTATGTGGTAAAGAGAGTGTCTTGAGAATTGTTAAAGACACACTCTCTAGGTTGCACCATAATCCCCTTTGTAACCACTTATTAGTAGCTCATAGCTTTTGTGCTTTGAGATTATAGGGTTTTATTTCAAAAGGCCACGGTCATACTGCTTTCACTTGTTTTGCTTCAAAAGGTCATGTCATAGTTGTCAGAAATAAGCATATATCTTAGGATTAATATTTTAAAACTGTATTAAAATACGGTGTGAGCAAAGCTGATACTGTTGCTTTCCTTAAGGTAATTTAAGGTTGGGAAGTTTTACTGATTAAACCCTTCATTTTAATTTGAAACATTTGCATTTAAAAAGTAACTTTTTTGACTGGTAATAAATGAAGCATTGGTTATATTTAATAACTCCAATGCATTGTGGTGTCACAGCAGACTCAAAAGATAGTACATGCTGTCACATTTGGGATGATAGATTTTATAAGACTGTGTTGCATGAAGATGAAGTCTTTTGTGCTACCTTGCAAGGTTGCCATGGTGATGAAGCACTGCTTCATGGGAATTTCACTTTTCTGGCAATGTTAGACATACTGAACCCAAAGCTGCTTTTTTTGATAGTTCTTAAATCTCACTTTTAATATGATGTCATTCTGCAGAAACTTGATTCATCTTTTATATCTTTATTTTCTTAGAAATATCTCCTCTGGTGCTGTCGAAGCTAAAGCACTAAACATGATAACTTACCAGATGCTAAACATGTCAACAGTCTAAGGATTTTGTTACTTTATGTTCCATGCCATTGTTCAATTCTATAAGTATTTAGAATACGTTTTGTGATTCTCTATTTTCTCTGAACTATAAAAATTTTAGGTATTTATAGCCTATGGAAATATTTTTATGATGAGAAGTAATTGAAAGCAATATGCTGTAGAGGAACAAATACCGTCTTTTCTCTTTTATGGTTTTGTCAGAAAAATCAACTTAACTCCTAAGTATATGGAAAATAGTTACACATTTATTTTTATGTCTACAAAGAAACCCACAATTTCTTGTGGAGTTATCATGTATTGTTCTGTAATATGTTGTATTTTTATTACCCTGCATAAATAAGAAATGAAATAAGAACTTTAGTTGATCTTGACATTTATAAGCTAGTGACTTTCTTTGTTTACAAATAAACATTACTGACATGGAAACCCTTACTCGCTGCCTTAAGCACACATTTTTGAATGTTTGACTGTGGATTGTTCTCTCTGCTGAGTCGGCTGAAACTATAATATTCTTAAGAAATAGCCAACTCCTGGACATATGGCAGAAAATATGTATGTGAATGTCAGTTATATGATTTGGTACCCAGTTGGAACTATCTCGTTATGCTAAAGAAATTCATGCGATAGGAATATTTTTCTGGAAGAAGGATCTCTTGCTGTTTCCAAATGAAAACAGTGAAAACAAAAAGCTTTCCTGAGAAAAGTGATGGAAATTATTCCGTATGTTCTTTTGCCCTATTCATATTGAATGTTTCCCTAGAGTGCTTCCATGTTGGTTCAGAGCATCTAGTAGAGAGACTGGCAAACATTTCACAGATGACTGAGCCAACTGAGAGCGGGTGTTGGAAGATGAGAGCCTCTTCCTGCATGCCTCTGTGTAAGGAAAGATGGCACCGTGCTCAGTGTGCTAATTAAACAGACTTTCCTTTTGCTCTTATGTCCCATTTGAAGTTATCTTGGAACAAAGAGAGATTGAAATGGCAAGAAAAGGAATGTCTTGGGAGCACTGCAGTGAAATAAGGGAAGACTTTTTCTTCTCCCTTACTAGCAAAGATTTAAAGAAATGGATGGCAGAAAAATCCATTCCTTTGAGAATTATTGTTTACATTGTTTAAATCCTTCTGTCAGTGAAATCTTTCACTGTGCGTATACTTATATTCTCTTCATTTTGCTAAAATATGTACTCATAAGATGGGACCTTTATGCTTGTCCTAAAATTAAGTAGCTTTTCAAATGTTTGTATCGTGTTGCTTACATGAAGACTTAAAAGCTGTTCAGGCGGTAACATACTCATTTTGTTAACAAAGAATAAGAACTAGCTATAAGGAGGAGATTCTTCACTGTGAGGGTGGTGAGACACTGGAACAGGTTGCCCAGAGAAGTCGTTGATGCCCTCTCCCTGGAAGTATTCAAAGCCAGGCTGGATGGGGCTTTGAGCAACCTGGTCTAGTGGGAGGTGTCCTTGCCCATGGCAGGGGGGTTGGAACAAGATGATCTCTAAGGTCCCTTCCAACCTGAACCATTCTATGATTCTATGAACTTGATAAAGTATTTCTTGATTTTCCTGTTACCAAATGTTAGGAGTTGTTCTTAATAATTTTCTAAAAAAAAAAAAAAAAATTTATGGAATATGTTTAACTAGCATTACTATTGCTTTCATATATAGTAAACAACTTAGGCTTCAACATTTTGCTACAGAATATTACTATCTTTGAAAATTTAATAATATTTGAGTAAATCTATAAAATTCATAATTGATAATAGAGTTCATTGCTCTAGTTAAAATCACTTTGTTATTTACAGTGCTACTAGAGGGAAAGGTAAAAGCTTATGAGAAAAGCTTTGCAAAGGTCTACCACTCACTGCTGTGCTTATTTTAAATGATGGTGACAATTCCCTACTTTATGTGAACGTTCATCTATATATAGAGCCTCATGTTCTGAAATACCTGTTCATGAAGAGAGGACTTTATCCTTCTGGCAGCCTGCTAAAGCGTTGATACCAGATCTCTCTTCCTCAGAAGGGGTCATTCCCCTGATCAATGCCTTTGAAAGCATATGACTTTTTGTGTATAAGTAAAAGGTAGTTCCCAGTTTTGGAGCTGCAAGGGGCTGCAGTCAGATCCTGAGCCTCCTTCGTCTTCACATTATACAGGCCACTCAGGAGTGGCAGAAAATCTTCTGTTGCTATTGGCTGTTCAGTTATCTCTTGATAAATGGTGAGTGCATAGACAGATGTACAACACTGCAAACCAGAGAGAGAAGATATAAATGATTTTTAGAAATCAGCAATTCTTTACTGTCATAAATAATTCCCGACCAAACTTTTAACAGCATTTTTTTTCACATAAATGTATAGGAGAAAAATACCTGTCATTACAGTTACAAGCTGTACCCAGGAATCCTGCAGTACTATTGCTGTAAATAAAATACGACTCTTAGTATACTAGAAGTTAAATGCTCCAGAAGCATTTTCTCTCATTTTGCTGTGCTGACTCACTAAAATATGCAAGCAAGTTCTCCCCATCTTGCCTCCATCTCTGTAATAAGAATGTAATTCTTCTCAAAAGTGATGACTTTCTTCACCCTCTGCTTGGTAAGGTGCTTACCAATTTCAATCCAAAGTTTTACAGTAAGCTGGTCTTTCACTTTGAACGTGCAGTCTGGAATCTTGTGGCTGGTAGATACTTCTCATGGGCAGCACTAAGTTATAGGGCTTTTTCGTTGCACTTTGAGAATGCTGTGATATTGATGCATTCATTTAAATATATCCCTTAATAGCGGATCGTAAGGAGCCCACATAAACATCCTCATGGCCAAAGCTTGTAGAGGGGGAAAAAAATGGGAATCAAAAATGAGATTTAGATAGCATTCTCAGTAAATTAATGTTTTCTTCAAGTATGTTTCTGAGCAATGTTACAGAAAGCAAGGCTACACTTTACAGGAGAGACAAAGCTTGTCCCCCCTCTCTCAGGTAACCTTAAGATAACATCTGATCAATGAAGCTGAGTCAGCAAGGAGCTGGTTTGTCAGATTTTCTTGGACATATTTATTTTATGGTACATTTTTTAGTGGTTGGGTTTTGATCTGAAATGAGAAGTTTGACAAATGACAGTCATTGATGAATTTCTCTGAAAAACAAATTATTAAAAAATTAGAGAAGCCAGTGAAAATAGGTTTTTTTTTTAAGAGCACTGTATGCTTACATATTGAGGTGCAAAAAGGAGTTCAAAATAATAACCATTTAAACATAAGATCGTCTCAGTTGTCATTGGAAAAACTTCTAGAGACAAACTTCTAGAGGTCAATGTTTTGGATTGATATTTTTTTTAAAATCTTTTACTTGTATGATAATGACTGCAGCATACACTGACTGAGGATCTGATTTTTTTTTTTTTCTTTGCATCTCAATTCCATATTGATAACACCTAGTCTAAGGTTGATCAGTCTCAGCTTCTACTGTAAGTTGGATTTTGAAATTTTTGTTTTATTTGTTTAAATGCATCACTAAAAACCTTGCATGAGCACTGTCATGGCAGAAACTAATGGAGACAGAAATAAATGTGTATTTGACATGTATATGTTTTCATATACTTTTTTGCTTTGATTGCTCCTTGTTTATGAGGATTTGAACAAAAATGCATGTTTCAGATACATTAGAGAAGACCCTGAAAATCAGGCCAACTTGCTTCAGTGAACGTTATTTAAATTAGGTGGATTCTCTTAGTGCTTACGTATCTTTGGACATTATGAGAAACAGGCCAAAGAAAACAACCAAAATAGTTTTTTTTTTTGTTACTTGGTAATGTAATTAATAATGTGCAATCAGCATGTTTCAGATCCGTATCAGAGCAACAAAATATAAATCTTTAGATTTACTCTATGTCTTTGTGACCAAAATATAATTTCCACTCCACAGGAAATTGTGTTTTCAAAACTTATTTTCATCCCACAGAAACTGGGATGTCAGAACTTCTTGTGGCCTATTCTGTTGATGTTGACCATTACTGAAATAGTGTTGATGTGAGAATAATTGAATTGCAGTCATAAAAGAACATGCACCTATAAATCTGGATGCAGTCTGCAGTCTTCTTGAGCCTGTATCTTCATGAGCACCACATGCTTAATTTGAACATCACATCTGCCACAGGGATTTACCTTATGTTGATATTTTCTTGAAGACTCTGATTTTTATTTATTTTTTTTTACTTTAAAAAATAAGTATGCTGTGATCAAGAATAAATCACTTGAATATCCGCTGTGTCTAGCTAAGAGAGTCCTGAGAAGTCATTGAGAATATGCTAAACTTACTCATGAGTCTTAAATTAAATGGTTTTTAGATCACTTACCTGAACACGCAGTGGGAAATGGAGAATTACATTATATTTAATGCTGACCCACATTCAAGGACAGACAAAGACAGAGGAATAATATTCTGAAACTTTTTCACTAGATTCATCTTCAAGAGAAGGAATGTGTCTTTCTAATCTAGCATTCTTTCTTCCGCACATGAAAGGTTGTTATGCTACTTTTGCTGTATTGCTTTGCTATATCATTTATATTTTTAGTAATTATTAAGCTATGCTTAATTATATTAATATATTTAGCTGTATGTTATTCCACTTTATAATAACTGAGGGAAATTCCTAATCTCTCTTCTCATGAATATGGGAAGATATATAGTTTCCTTCCTACAGTGGAAAAAGAATGTGAACCATTTGACCCCTGTCTGCAGATGTGAGAGATGTTGTGAGGCAGCAGTCATATTTGTGGAGTAGTATTTTTTCTAAGCACTATATGAGTGTGCTGTGAAGTTTTTAGAATACCATGCAACTGAGTTTTTATTGGTATAACACAATAACAAAAGCAGTAGATTAATGTGACCCTGCCTCTCATTTTATGACAAGCAAGAACTTTGACCTAACTACAACCAATATTCTGTTGTCCTCTGATTGCTTGTAATTGCTGATGCGGTTACACTGAGCTTGTTTTCCCAGAGCAGTATGCTCTTCATATCATATCTTGGTTGCACTGATAATCAGAGCAGAGACTCTTCCTTCCTCCTTCCCTCCCTCCAAATCAAATTGAACTGAAGCATGCAAGGACGAAAACAGCAGTCAGTTTCTCAAGATCTTTACGGCCTGAAGTAAGTAATCTACTCTGTTATAATTACATCTAGATACAAAAATAGAAAATAATACAATGCCATTTTTATTGTAGTGCAAAAATGCATTAATGTCATTGCTCATTCTTTCAAGGAAAGGTCTATGTTAGTTAGTTCTTTGTGTAGATGGAACATGGTTCTGTTGATTTCTTGGCAGATGTCTTAACTGACTCCTGTCTAAAAACAAAACTACCAACAAAATAAACTGTATGATCCTGTGATTTGAAAAAATTGTAGTATCATAAAATTTTTATTTTGTGCTAAGATGCTGAAGGAAACACGCAGTGTTTTCCTGTTAACTAGCAGATGATGTAGCCATCTGCAGAACTACTACTAATAAAACTGATTTGAATTGACCACGACATCTGAGTACACTGTTCAACTGTGTAAAAGACTGCTTGCATTAACATCTACCTCAGTAAAAAAAAAAAAAATCACAGCCTTTATTTCTTAATATACACTTGAATCTAAAATATAACTTTTCATTTCTTGTTTATGGGCTAAATTACTGTTTTGATGAAGCAATTCATCAATACTTTTATAGGACAGCTGGATTTTTTTGGCATGTTCTTGCTGACAGTTCTTCAGAAACGTTTACTGCTACACAAGATTTTACATTTTCGGAAGTCTTTTTAGGATCAGGCAATTGCAGGCAGACAAGGTGTTTGTATGAAATTCCACCCCATAATGAACTATTTCCTTTCTTTCCCTGTGTTACAACAATGTTCTCATTTTCCTAATAAATATTTGGCCTTCTTAGTTTGGACTTCTGGTGAGACAGCTATGTCTATAATATTGTATGATATTATTTCAAGTCATGCATATTTTATTTATATCTTTCCTAACTTGAAGATCCATAGCCATATGTTTCAGCCATGTATCAGCAGGGCTGAGCATCTGTTCTCTAAAAAGATGAGGTAGTTTTGGGGAAGCTGTAAGTGATAAAACCATATTCAAATCCAAATTCTGTACATCTTGAATGTCCACACATGTACTGAATGTAACTGACAACAGAATTAGGTCTTCTTTCTTACTTGCTTAAAACTTCCATGGTAGCTAGCAGAGTTAGAATGCATCTGATTTTAGATATGGTTCTGCAAGTTTAAAAAAAAAAAAATGTGTTAGAGTTAACACAGTGGTCCAGATCTAAGTAAGCTGTAGCTACAATTTTGTCTCTCAGACAGCCGTTCAGTTGTCACTTGGAATCTGAATAATTTCAGGGCTATGTGACCAAACCGCAGGGTCATTGGATTGCTCTTTCTTAAAAATATATCCAGACTGTATCCAAAACAGCACTGTTAGCTATCATATTATGAAAGTAAAATGATGAAAGTGTAGCTTACTGCAACCGCACAAGGAAGCAGTTTGTGCTCTTGTTTGTCCCTTACCTGGATTACGTATGCATCGTAGACTATGTCTTGACTAAAGAGGAGAGAATGAAATCACCATGACCACCTCTCACACAAGTATATGGAAAATTGCAAGAACAGAGAGGAAGCTGAAATCCCATACGTCATGCTAAGCGATAAGGAAGTGATAGCACAAATTAAGATGTTCTAAGATGTGAAGATTTAGTCCCTGTGAGACTGGTAGGACAGGATAGTCAAGTACTCTCTTGTAAGATTTGTAATCATATACCAAAAGTGATTTTTGCGGGTGTGAGCCAGACAATTCCTATAAAATGTTTCTGCCTTATATAAAATTAGTTTAATGAGCCTTTAGTTTCTAAATACGCTATTTGACTATTTGTATGAAGATTTTTGCTTTAGTTATTTGTGTGAAAGGATTGCATTACTCATTTTTTCTTTTGACTCATGCTAAAGATGTGTTCTGAAGAAAAGCCTGTATGCTAGAGTTAATATTTGTCTCATTTACTGGACTTTGAAGGCTCTCCCTTTCATGACAGCTATTGTCAGCTCAGCATCATTTTTTGCAGCTTTTATGAATCTTTGACCTATTCTCCAGGGAAAGAGGGAATGTAAATCATTTAAGACAACATACTGTGTTGTATTTTTCAAACAGACTGCCTTTTGCAAGAGCAGACCTTGAACAACACAGGAGATATGAACCATGCAGTATACCTGTTCACTGGATGTTGTACTAAAAGGAATGTGCTCCCTATCTGAGTCATATATTGTCTAGGTTATACTAGTTAAATAACTTCTCAGTTTAAGCCTTCAAAATATTGGGGAAGCTCTCTTGATGCATCCTGAAGTATCAATTTGGCCACCATATGTATAGCTGTATAGCTCCCAGTCACAAACATTGCTCTATAAGCAGACAAAAGGAAAGTTGCCCACTGAAGACCTTAAAGTACTAGGGGTCACCACCAGTTAAAACACTGTTAATTATAATTGTACTTGCATGTGTGCCCAAGCATATGATATTGTCAAAAGCTACCTCTTTCCAAAGGCATCTCAGCACAGGAAAACAAAACAAGAACAATGTAATGTGGGAAAAAAGAAAAAAGTTAAACTATTTGTGCTGAAAAATAGGAAATCTTGTCTCAAAGGACATATGTGTAAGTCCTTTTGCATACTAGTATGGACACAAGTCTATTTTCTGGGCATTAACTGAGCTTTGGTTATTCAGCTCAATAAAAGAGAATAAGAGAACTATAAATGCAGTATATTCTTAAACAGCAAATTTGAATAGTCTGCCCTTTTACCTGATAAGATGATGTGCTTTTTCTTTAATCCTATGAGTCTAGTGTTTTGATACAAATTATAACCTTATCATTCAATAATAAAAGAATATAAAAGGGAATATAAAATCCTGAAAGACTGATTCAAAACTGAAACTGTTCATAAAGCAACGTTTCTTCTTTCTGTCTCTTTTTTTCCTGAATTTTTGGGAGGTATACAAACTTTTTCCACTGAAAATATTACTAGTCTTCATACACCAGTGCTTTTCAGAATTGGATTATCTTATCCTTTGATTAAGTATTATGGACAGAGAGAAAATTGATGAACTTCTGGGGAATATTCTTTTTGCTGGAAGAGTTTTGCCTGTTTGTTTTAAACCAGTTTCTTCCTTGATTTAAGGACTTACTAGGAAGGATATTCTTTTTTCTTACTTATCTGATAAAGTGACATTTTAAAATACAGCCCCTTTTCTCGTAATTAATGATATGTAGTGTTAGAACTGAAATGAGTATCTGGATTAAAAGGTAAGTTCAACAACCATGGTACAAAGCTATTGGGGTTGTTTTCATCAGTGGTATTTCAAAGCAGAGATTCATGCCTAAGTGCCTTCTGAGGATTTAAGCACAGGACTGTTTGACTCTCTTTACAGAATTGTTTGGGTATACCTACGTTCTGAAAAAGATCAGAAAACATCAAGTCGTTATATCAGTATGATAAGCAAAATATCATATAGGGATGCTTGCACATTTCCCTGAAACAGCAGGCCCAGACATTTAAGAAAGCAAGCAAACAAATACAAAAAACAGTAACCACCACTAAAAAAATCCCCCTGCTTTTCTAGATGAAGCATGGCTTTTCTGGGCACAGGACATCATTGATGCAGATAGTTTATATTTTTGACAAGGTAATCTACTTTGATCTCAAAGAGCAGGTGGGATATGCATATATGCTCTATACATTTGCATAAGTTTTAAGAGTTAGCCTGTGGTGTTGTCTGGTATGTTTTTGTGTTTTCCAAGACTAGAATTTCTGTTACCCAAGTGTAGGTTTTCCCTGTCATTATGAAGTATTCCTGGTATTCCTCCAGATTTATAACTTTTGAAAAAAATTCTTGTTTTTGCATAATACATAAGTAATTTCAGAAAGAACTTTTAAAAAAGCAAACTTCATGGTAGCAATTGTATTTTGATGATGGTGAAGTTTCATACCACAGCAGCAATTCTGAAGCATAGAATTGGTTTTGATCAGGCACTATTCAAGACCTAACTCTGGGATATAAGAGTGAAGAAGATATATTAAAAATATGTAAAACTGGGACAGACATAGTATTGAATCATAGTAATAAATGAAGGAGAGAAGCTGTCCATGGTCTGTTTCTCTATAAATGTATAACTATCCATCTGTCACTCTACCAGTACTGGGCATGGTCTTCAGGCTACCAGCAAAATCTGTATCAACTATGAAATTATTGACCTATTGGAATTATTTATTGATGAAAACTGTTCATGTCTGATTTCAAAAACCTTCACCAACTCTGAATAGCGTGTAGGAAAGCACTGTTGCTGAAGTCAACGTATTCTTTGTGTCTTTGTGGGTGTTAGTAAAACCAGAGCATGGGAAAGGATTCTTCTCATTTTTAACATGAAAAATAGAAACTGTTCTCCTTTAGTGAAGGATGCCTTGGTTGACTAGAAGCTGGTCCCTTGAACATGCCTTCCTTGTTCCACAAAGATACAGTTGTTCTGAAAGTAATGCCTCCATGGAAACTGCAATGGATACAAAGAGAACAATAACACTATTTAATAGAGCAAATTCTCAGCCACAAAACACTGTTTTTCAACATAGTCACTGCCACTAGCTATGCATTATCACCTGTGATGAACAAGAGCCTGCATGCCATGCTCATAAAAATCTGCACCAGTGGGGGTGATGCGCTATTGCCACTGCTGAAACGCACCACCACTGCCTCACTGTTTCGTCTCCATAAATGTTCAGCAAATGTTGATGAATGTCAATGGGTACAATTTTTTCCACATGAAGAACTTAAGTTCCACTCCTTTGCTTCATCTACGCTTCATGTCAGACACCGTTTTTCAGCCTGCCCCTCTGCTGCCATCTGTTGCATGGAAACAAAATGCAATTACTGGGAAGGTTTAACAGTCTTCCAAACAACCATATTGAAATAGGAGGCATTACTTTCATAGCAGCCCTTGTACGTTATGTTTTACCACCTCAAAAATCTTTCCAATTGCAAAGGTTGTCAGTTCCCAGCTGCTGTGAATCCTCACTGCTTCCACATAAACTCATGAAACTCAGCTTTCCCAAACTGCATAGTTATTCAACACTCACTAACCCCTCTAATCATTTATCTATCTATTATGATTTCTGTAGGAATGTCTTTCTACTGTGTTTTTGCAGTGACCAGAATAGCTCAGAGAATATCCTAAATGGTAGCATTGCAAAAATTGTAATTAATGAAGTGGCTTTTCTTCCCAATATTCTCTATATTTTTTTGTGTGTGTGCTTTCTCATGCTTATTTCTAAATGTGGTACTTCAGTTTTATTGTCATGGCACCTTAATATGAGAAATGATAAAATAAATTACTGTATCCTCTTGAACATATTTTCTGTGTCTTAATGTTTTTGTCCCTTGGTTGGTAATTTCATCCTCAGAGTAGAAAATAAATGTTGTAAATCAATTTATATTCTGTAGACAGGAAGGTGTGACAAGACTTCTGACTGATAATGGCCTCTTTGTTGAACTCTGAGGACGTAGTTCATTCAGAAAAGGGCAAATGTTAGTAAAAGAGCAAGACTTCATGCTGCTTGAAAAAACAAGTCAAAACGGTCATACTCTTTTTTGCAGGATGTGTAATAACTAAGAAGTAGCAGGAGGAAAAAAAGCACAATTTTTTGTTACTGTTACTGTACATAACAGAAGAAAGAAGCCCTTGTTTTTCTTCTTTAGAGAAGAAAAAGTTGCTATGTCTTTTGAAATGACAATAATGTTTGGATTGAGAGAAGAGTAAAAATACCATCAGGAAATGGCAATACTGCAGTTGAAGAGCAGACTTGTACCTTTTTAAATAAAGATGATTTCAGTTGGAGTCGGTGGGTCTGCTCCAATTCACTCTAGCGAAGACCTGAGTCATAAATATACTACAGCTTTGTTGGTTTCTATTACAGCTTCATTGACCTTTATCTCAACAGAAAACTTTTCTTAACTAAGGATTTTTCTGCTCTCAAATTAAATGTATTTGGCAGTTTTCCCTTGATATATGACTGCGTGACTGCAAGTTGGTTTTTAATTTTAGATATAAAATCACTGTAAAGCTCTGCCAGCTGCATAAATGGAAAATGAAGATTCTATTTACAGAAATGTTAAACTGAGATGACCGTTAACATAAGACAATCAACCTTCATAAAATGTTATGTCTCTCTTCCCTAAAGGAACGTGATCTTGCTAGAGTTGTCAATTATCTCTTCATAATAACCAATTAATTGGGTGTTGACATTTAATTAAATGTACAAAAAGAAAAGCTGTAGTAAAAAGTACACGAACAACAATAGTTAGGTTCACTTCACTCTAAAAACAAGACTTAACTAGATTTTAACCTTTTTTTTCATTTAATATATAAACAATGTAAATGCTTGTTAGCAGCTTTCACCACATCACAGCTACTTTGTTCCTTTCACTAGTCACCATTCAACAGCTGAAACAATTAATGGTGTTTCTCCTTCTTTCTTGGATTAAAGAAATGCAATTTTAGACTAAAAAGAAATAGAAGTAAGAGGAGACCTTACAAATACGGTTTCTGGCTTACAGTTATATAAAACAATGTAACTTAAGAACTTAAGCTTTTCTCACAAAACAGGAACTGCTATTCTCTATACGATCTGTCACAGATATTAAGCTTCTCTTGTAAACAAATCAGGTTTTTGTATTTAAATATTAAACTGTAAATCGTAAGCACATACATCTATTAAACCTCATGTGTTAGTCATCCTTAGTTGCCTTATACTAGTTTTTTTTTTACTAAGTTACTTACCTACATTTTGTTGACTTCAGCTGAGAATGAACTTGTTCACAACCTTTAGAAAATTGTCACAATTTTATATGAAAGGTTGTTACCTTTTCTACTACAGTATTGGAATAATGACTTAAAGTTAATGGACTATGTGATAAGGTAGGATGATATTAATGATCCTACTAAGGTTAAAAATAAAAACAAACAAAAAAAATACCCAGTAGCAGTGAAATTGTCCTAACCTGAGCAATTTTTGTTCTAAAGAATTGCTTAAAAAGAACAATGTTTTTTGTTTGGTTGGTTTTGTATAATTAGTTATGAGGAAGTCCCTACTTAACTAGACAAGTATATTAGAAACAATTTTAGTCTTATTTTTATGTTGTGCCAAGATTACCTGAAATCCTGTAAGCTACCTACATAGTGGATACAACACAGTGTTTCTCTGTGAGCTACCCATGCTCTTTGCAGACCCACGGAGATATTCCATAGAAGCTACTACCCACGTAGCACTGGCTTGCCTTTACAAAAGCTCGGTACTGATTATTCTCTTAAGAGGATAATTGTTACAAGGAGAAAGGAAACATATCTGGTTTATCCAGAAAGATTTTGCCATTAGCACCCTCTGCAGCCAGCCAGACTGACACAAAAGTTAAGTACAATTTGCTGTATTCTCCCTATTAGCACAAAGCACCTTAATTTTTTCTTTTTTTTTGATTATATGACTATTGCTGATCCAGGTTTTTTTTTTTTTAATGTCTTAAAAAATGTTGCATTACTACATAGTAAAACTGGTCTGAATAAGACACCCAAATTGAATAGATTACAGTAAGTACGAGATCAGTAAGTACTGAAGTACTAAACATTACTAAAGTACAAAGTACTAAACAGTAAGTACTAAAATCAGGAAAATAACATTTTCTTTTATTGTGAAAGATTTTCATGTCAGTGTTTTTATGTTAGAAGTCTATCTTGCAGATCTAAACAAATACGTTTATTATACTTCCACATCCTGAATGTAAATTTATTTTCTTTAATGTTCTGAGCACCTGAGCCAATCTGCTCTACCGTCCCACTGGGAAAACAGCACAGATTGAGAGAAGCATGGGAGGACAAAAGCAACCTGTTCGTTTTCCTACTGATGTAGCTTTGCAGCATTGATTTGGTTGGGTTTTTTCATGCTATTTAAAAGAGTATGCTATAAATGTCTCTAATCTTCTCTCTTTTAATCCATGCAATTTCTACCTAGAACGTATCCAGAAGCCACTAGAAAAAAATGTTAAAATTGTTCTTGGAGCTGGAATTTTGAAAATGAAGGAATAAACTCTGCAATCATTATAAAGAATTTATTGTAGTGGTTATGGTCTGCAATAATCAAAGCATGTGCATTATATCTCTTTAAATCCCATTCTTTAAATGATGTCACAAGAATTAAAAAAATAAAAATAGGTGAAATGTTTTCTTAGAACGGGAATTAAAAAAACAGAATTATTCACAAAGTGAACAAACACTGGGGAAGAACTGATATGTTACAGGGACAGACTTTTGCCACTCAAAAATGCTATGCATGGAAGAAATCTTACTTGTATCATAAAGAGTGAAAAATGGCAGAGGATGTGTTTAATTATTATATGGTAGTAAGAATGGCTTGGGGACTTGAATACTCCTTGAAGTGATTTCTGAGTTAAATACACTTTACGGATGGCTTCATTGTTACTTTGAAATGCCATTGGTTTTACTCTAAGTATTAGTTATTCAATAGTAATTCTTTGATTGAGGAAGTCTGGAAGATAATGCCTCAAGATTCTTCCTTTTGCCCAATCTGTCTTGTTGCCTAACAGATCTTTGGGATAGAATTTTACTGTGTATTAAACCTGTCTCATATAGTTGTAGAGATTAACCTTTAGGTACTCTTAAGTGCTTGCTCAAGAAAAAAAGTTTTTATACAATATTTGTATGACTCTCAGTATATTTTATACAGTAATTTGTACAACTGACAGTCTTTTGTGATAAAAATCCAGAAAATCTTTTGAAAATATATGTAAGGCAATAATATTTTGAAACAGATTAGCCACTTTTTAATTCATAAAATATGAAAAGTAATATTGATCACTTTACACTGAATTTTTTTATAAGAAAGCAAAACAAACCAGAAGTACTGGGAATTTTAGTTCAGATTGGCAAAAATACCTATTTACCATTTAAATACATATTCTGTATAGCCTGCAATTGAATATAGAATTTGTAATTAAGTAGGATTATTTTTTGGTGTGTATTTCTTATTCTGAATAATGTTTCACTTTACATCTATATCATGGTGAAAATACTGTCATCAATGGGGCTCATTTGAGATTCTTTTTCATTTAATATCAAATTTATACACATTACCATGTCAATTTGGGAAAAAAAACAAAAAACAAATACATGAAAGTGTGACATTTCCCATTGGACAGAAATATGATTTTCATTTTGTTCATCTCTGGTTCAAAGTTTTTTGCATTTTTTTATTGAGAAATATGGCGATACTCTCATCAAGTTTTGCGAATAAAATATTAAGTAGTGGGTTGAAAACAGCGTTTCCCAAACAAATCCTTTTACAAGTGTTTTTCTTATTCAGTCATTTTTTTTCCCCTGAGAACTAGTGCAAAAATATTTTGACAGAGCAAAATATTTTGTACAACATTTTTTAACTAGCTGCTGTTCATAGCAGTTAAAATAACTTTTAGCTAATATAAAGCATGTTCCAAAGAATATCTATTGAATATGCAATCTACAAAGTGAAACACGTTATCTTGCTCTACTTGGTTTATTAAGCAAAATAAAGATTAAGTTTGTTGAGCTTTTTAGAGCTGAAATGAACAGATATCAATGGAGATCTCATCTGTCTCACTTGGAAGTGTGTGACAAAGACAGTTTTAAATTATGATTTCAAGACAAGTAGTGTATTAGCTTCAGTTAATTGGGAAAACGTAAGTATAAGTTACATACCAACTCATCAACAGTCAGCTAGCATCCACTGCTAGAAAATGAAATCCTATGATACTTGCTTCAGATCACATCATTTTATAAGAGGTGAAATAAGCATTACCCAGAAAAAAATCAGATATTGACAAAAAATTTTGGCTTGATTTAATGATTATCATGTGGTTGCACTATTCCTTCAGTATTTTTTGTGACAGTAAATAAACAGCTGTTAAGAAAGCTGCAGGCTAAAATGTGACAATATTACAGGTAGTCATTATCCTCCATAGCTGAAGTTGTTTCATCAGAATTTACATCTTCAGTATAAAGTAGTAAAGTATGTATTGAAAAATAGTACAACAGTGTTGGCAAACAGCTTAGCAAAAATGCAGTTATCCTTACTGCCTTCTCCCATCCTGTTTACTTCAATAGTCTGATAACCCTGTATCTTTACCTGGCGGCAAAATATTAAGATACTTAGCAGTGTTGTTCTTCTAGATGTTAGCTAAATAATCATCTCAGACCAAAGCTTCTTGAGAGAAAGACTGAGCAGCTAGTTCAGACAGATTGAAACAAAATAAATAGGTTGTACATACCATGGCAGTTTTAAAACATATATTGTCATAGCCTCAAACCGATACCTGTAATGCTATAATGATACTACCTCAACTTCTTAGCCTTCTTTGTTCTGTAATATACTTTTTCTCCCCTATAATGTGGTGCTTAGGGTATCCTAGGAGTCTGGATTTTTCTCTCAATTTTGGTCTTTCGAGGAAATCCATGCTAGCAAGCAGGGCTGCGTGTATGCATTTTTTTGCAAGAAGTGCCTGATATTCATCACCAGTATCTAATACATGTTCGCTGCAGTGGGTTTTTCAGGTTTTCTTGCATTTTTAAAAGAGAGTTCAGGGATGATACCATGTGGAGAAAGACATGTCATTGAGTAAAAGAATCACAGAAAATAGGCAGAATTTACACGTGGTAATACTAGATCAGCTGGAATCAGATGTAGCTTTGATATAATTGCTGGTTACATTTATTCCTCCAATTGAAGCTCTCTTCAGGCTCTCAATTAGGTGGTGTTGACCAGCTAAATGCATAATTACTGTAATCAATCAGGATGTTAAAAAATGTCCACTCCATATATATATTTGGAGTATGCTTTTTCAGTGTGTAATTACTGTTAGTGGGTCCAAGCAGGCTCCTCAGATTACGTACAAAAACGTTCTCTTAGAAAAATTCACAAAGAGATAAAACAAGTATCATCATTTTAAATAGCTGCAGACTACTCACAAATTCTGTGTGCTGATTAAGAACATTTTTTTTTCCTGAGAAAAGCCAATTCTAAATAGCTCAAGGTGTTTGTTAGAAGTCAGAGGATGAGTCAGAAGTGCAAAGAGAGCTGGGTGAGGCCTCTGCTGGAAAAGGAGACCTAGTAGCAGGCACGGGGCGGTGGCAGGTACTTGTGAGAGCCACAAGAGCTGACTGAAAGAAAAGGCGGGAAAAAGAGGGGAGGGAAGGAAGAAGGGGAGGAAAGGAGGGAGTGGAGAGGGAAGAAGAAGATAAATAGAGGTTATTTCTTGATACCTTCGTATCCATCTCGCTGGTCTCCTCCTGGGAGCCTGAAAAACAGCTAGAACAATATCTTGAAGGACAGATGGCATAGGATAACTCTGCTCAAAATTGGTTCTAATTTCTCTGATTCAGCCTTTACCTGATATGTGTGGTTCTGTGAAGTTACAAACTGCAGCTTGATTTACATATTATTCCCCACTCATTATGTCATGCACATTCATTTCCAAATGTTTTCTGAAGAAATTGCAGCCAACACAAGTTTAAATTTCAAATTAATTCAGTAACCACTGAATAGTCATTTATACTTCCGGCCATGAATGGCTATATTGGTTTAGTCAATTTATACTCAACCATTGTCATATATTAAATTTCAGAGGATGAACAAAATTCAGCTATGCCTTCGAACTGACTTCAAAATAGATATGGGTTTTGATGCCTACAAGGAGTTTTTAGTGCTACCTAGACCTAAATTATCTGAGACACTTTCCTAAGAATGTTCTCCAGAGAAGGAGAATCCAGCTAAGGGAAAGGATGACCAGAAAACCAAACTAGCAAAAGGTTTTTGCAGCACTATTGAATAAGAGGAGAGCAATTGTATGTGTCAAGTTCAGAGAGTAATTTTTCAGGGTGGCCAGAGGCATCACTCAGAGGATATGTTGTATCATTAAAATGGCATGTTTTTCTTGTCTAACTTTACTCAAAACTGCTACTCCAATTCATTCAGTACAGTGGAACACACAAAACTGAGACCATAGTAGGACACTTTCTGTTGTAATGACTTTCTTAATGTTACGTTTTTCGGAATAGTAAGATGTAGAACAGCCTGTCTGGTAGTAAGCTCAAGTGAATGCTATAAACATGTTGTCTGTAATTGAATCTTATTAGCTTTAATTCATATTCTCTGCAATTAAGCAATTCTTTTTTATAACGTATCAATCAAAGTTTATTTCTTATGAATGTCAAAGCAAAACAAATCTGAAACTGTTTATATAATTTGGCAAATAGTTTTATTTTGTTTTGTCTTAGTCATTCCTTTTTTTTTTTTTTTTT